>JAVJIF010007928.1:0-231339 GCA_038442645.1 Agave tequilana
GTTAATCTCTTAGTGAGTCCGAGATGTCCCTAGGGCCAACGTCAATTGATTTTTAGTTAGGCTGGGAAAAGTATAAGTGCACTTGGAGACGGTTTTTGGGCTAAGGAAGGGTGATGAAATCCCCACCTTATCTTATTTATTTAGGTTTTACCCTTAATGTCAATGGCAAGTGTGCAGTTTATTCACAACAAGTTAACATTCAAAGCGGTAAATCACTTCAAAATGTTGGTCCTATTCTATATGAATGCACACGTACCTTTTCTCCAGCACTCTTCAACAAAATTGAAATGAATTGAAATAGACACTACCCTAAATGCAAAGTCTAATCCAAATTTTAATTAAGCACAAAGTGAATTTCTGTTGAGTTTATTATACATGCATAAAGGTGAAGCATGCAAGAAACTAAAAATTTAGAAAGCAATTTTTTTTAGCGGCTTCGGCAACCCTGCAAACGGAGTTTGTTAGTACTTCAACCGGAAAAACTCGCTTTTACACGAATTTTCCGAGGGCAAATGAATCCTCACGCAATGTCCTTGGCCACCTCCTTCGCTTCCCGTGGTAGTGAGCTCCTTGGTACTTCTCCTACACACAAGAACAAAGAACAATCTTAGTATTGAACAACAAAAGCCGTTCCCTTCCCGACAACGGCGCCAAAATTTGATCGGCAAAAAAGCAAGCATTAAATAAGAGAAGGAAGTGTGGGTTGATGTTACTTCTTTTGCGATTCTTCCGTAGTAGCGAAGTGGCTATACGGGTCGTATCCACAAGGAGGGAGAGCGATGGAAGCTTGATGCGGCTTCAAAGTTCAAGAAGAAAGAAGGTCTTTTTTCCAAATAAAGAATTGATAAGTGAAAACAAGTTATTTTTAAGAATTGTTGGAAATATTTTGGTGGTTTGTAAAAGTGAATTTTTTCTTAGTTGTAAAAATGCATGGCTAACTTTCTACTAAGTGCTCCCACTAATTTCTAACTTTTGGAAGATAGCCTCCACGATGGATCATAGGCGAACACAACCCTTTTGCATTAGAAACTATTCACGTGGAAATTGAGTGAAAGTTCATCCTAAAACTTAGCTTTACACAGCAAAAACTCAGACATTCCCTTATCAAGATCCAATAGAAGGCGAGAATAAGGGAAGACACGAGTGCACTAACGGTATCGGTAAAGTTAAAAGGAAAAGTCTCTAACTTATAATAACAAGTAAAGTACACAACCCATAGATCATCAAAAACTCATTAAGTATGAAATAAGAAAGTAAATACTTGTAGGTAAATTAGAGTTAGAACCCTCGTCTTAAGATGCCATAGCTCTTGGTTGCACAAGGCTTGTTTGACACTATTGACTCATGTGGTTTATCAATCAAGTGTTAGAAATTAGTGGATTAGTAGTTAGTTAGCCATGCTACTGAAAAGTTAGTTAGCCATAAAAGTAAAAGAAACAACAAAGGAAAAGAAGTGGAGAGAGGGAATTGCACTATAAGAAAACAAAAGAAAGAAAAGTTAAAGAAAGGAAGTTACACTACAACAAAGTAAAAGAAATGAAGTAAAGAAGAAGGAAGTTACACTACAACAAGGAAGTAAAAGTAAATGGCAAAGGTAAGTAAATGGAAAGAAGGAAGAGAAGTAGTACTTGTATTAGCATGTCACCCTTCAAATACAACACTTACACACTCTCTCTCTCTTTCACTCTAATGGCTAAAACTTAAAACTAGAATAAGAACAACAACTACAAACTAAAAACAAGGCTACACAACTGCTCTAACTCTGGATCTGCCTTCTTCAGACCCAATGGGGGGTATTTATAGGCCTCATGAGAAAGGGGGGCCTGGGGATGACCCCTGGCCCGAAGCCCGGGCGCGCGCGCCCAACTTCGGGCAGTGCGTCACCCAGTTATTGTCTGACTCCTGGATGTCTTGGATTCGTAATTTGATACCCTGGGCTGACAAAATATTCACTCTAAAGTCAATGGCTACTTGGTAGGCTTTTAATAACCAATTAAATGGTGATTAGGTCTTCTTCTTCATTTGCACACCATGGACCTAGGATCAAGCAAGCAAGGTTTTATTAGCAAATTTTACATAAAATAAATATGAGAATGTGATGAAAATTATGCAAAATTAGAGACTAATCAATTGACCCCCTTGGTAGATCCCCCTCTCTCTTTTCTTTTTCTCCCTCTCTTCCTTTCTCTTATTTTCCTCTCTCCCCTAGATCTGTCGCCGCCCCGATCCTCCAGCGACCGCTACCGACTCCTCCCTCTCTTCTCCTTGTTCTTCTTCTTTTTATTTTCTTCTTCTTCAACTTCTCTTTCCTTTCTTTTTCTTCTTCTTCTTCTTCTTTTTTTCCTTTTTCCCTCCTTTCTCCCTTCTTTCCCTGTGGCCATGGCCGCGACGGTAGCACCGCTGCCGACCATCTGGCCAGCTGTTGCGCCAGCCAGCTTCCCCTTTTTGAATCTCCCTCTCCCCCTAGATCTTGTTAGCCCAAAATTCCATCACCCTAGTTTTGATGATAATTAACTCATGTAGTTATAGTACTAATGATCTTGCGTTTTTAAAGTTTCAGATTATCTTTTAAGATCTTAGTAGGTGTTTAGCTTCAACAAAGGAGTTTTGAAGCTAACACATGTAGATTCAATAGCTCACGCGTCAAGATCACATCTAGCACTTGGATGGAGTCAAACTCTTTGGATCGTGTTTGGATCAAGTCGGTTTGGAGAAGGAGTTCTACAAGAAGAGTTCGGTTTGTTTAGTTTTAGTTTGTGTTAGATCTTGTGTAAGACAGACAAGTATTGATATGCTCAAGTTCACACATACACACAAGTTCAATACGTTTGATTTTTGTTTAGCCAGTTTTGGATTTCAAGTATACATATATATGGCTTTCATGAATAAATAAAATCAAAACAAGTTTACATGGTTTAATGTATATTAGATTTCATCTATATACATCTGTGCTTTATATATTTAGAACAACTTATTTTGATGATTCCATTTCATATATTTAGAGTTTTGTATTTAACAAAACTTATCTTGGATTTAATGTTAAAAACATAGATATATCTTTTATATGTGTATTAGATTCTATCCATACACTCTATGCTTCAAAAGAGTTTAAATATCTTGTTTTTGTATTTATACAAGGTTGAGAGAAATCGGTTTTCCATTTTAATGTTTAGTTTTTTAAAAATACTGATTTTGTATTAAAGCATAATTTTTATATCATAAAAAAAATTCAAATAGTTTGTATGTGTGTGATTTTTGGTCACATATATTTTTTCTTCAAATATTTATAAGAACTTATTTTTGTGGAATTTATAAGATTTTATAGGATTCTATAGGTGTTAAAAAGACCTCGTTTCAAACCCTATAAACCCTAGCCTGAGCCTGCTAGCGGTCGACCGACCAGTTCGGTCGATTGGTGTTCACAAGGACGTGCACAAGGCCTTGCCTATAAGGCCGATCGACCGGGCAGTCGATCGACTGTAACTACCCAACTCTCGGGTAGTGCGGTCGACAGGGCGGTCGACCGACAAGGCTGAGTGCCTTTAGGCTCGGTCGATTGATAGGCGAGTTTGCGTGGGGCATTCGGCCGGTGGCTCAATAGTCAGAAATATAATTGTTGGCCGGTCGACCGGCCGGTCGACTGACAGGTCAAAATTGACCTTTTCTGGACCCCAACGGCTATATTCTTGAAAGCATATAAATTGGGGTTCTCTTGAGCTATTTTAGCCAAGATTTTTAAGAGCTATTCTTCCAGCTTTCCAAGCAGTAAGTTTAAAAGAAGTTTTTGAGCCTAAAATCTTTATCTTTTATTTGTTTTAGAAGTGTTAGAAAAATCAAAGAAAGGCAGTCTTTGGGAAATTAGTTTTGATCTTTATTTACAAATCTATCTAGTAATTTTCCAAGTGTTTTTCTTTTGTCATTCTCTTTTTCAAACACTTTGTTTTCTCACACTTGAGCTATCATCTCTAATCTATCATAGGATCTTGTTTTGTGTGGAAAATTATTTGTGATCTATTGTGATCACCAAGTGTTATTTGTGATCATTGAATCACCAAGATTGTAATCCTTCTTTGCTTTGGATTTGTGCCTATCCCTCTTGTGTAGAGGTGATTGTGTTTATACTCCAAATGTAGAGTTGTAATTCCTCAGTGGAGGTCCCTTTGTGGATGGTCCTATGTGGACATAGTGGAAATCCTTCTGTTTGAAGGTGGGGATGTAGAGCAGTGGCTCGAATCTCGAAACATATCTTGTTGATTACGTTTGATCCACTTTCTCTCAACTCTATATCTCTTATATCTTGCATTGCTTTATATTGCACATATTCATATGCTAGATATAGTGTTGTGTATGACCACACTTGTATTGAACCAAGAGAGCTTCATATAGCACCTCAACTCTTATTTAGAGAAATCTCAAGGAGTAGTTCCAGAGCTATTTACGAGGAATTCGGGCTCACTCTTGGTTACACATGGTATGTTGCAATTGAGTTTTAAATTCTGCATCATTTGTCCTAAATTAGCAAGTACACCTATTCACCCCCTCTAGGTGTATTTTCAATTGGTATCAGAGCAAAACACTCCTGATATTTAGTTTAACCACCTAGGAGTGAGATCCTTGGATAGCTAATCTAGATTTGTATTTACACATATATTATTTATACACTCATGAATTTTCTTGCCCCTTCCATATATGATGTTACCAACATCGATATGTGAAAATTTAAGATGAGTGCATACCTTAAATCCCTAGGATTGCATGTTTACCTTGCTACTACTAAAGAAATCTTATCTTGGCAATGACAAGCGTATAGAGCCTAATACACAAGCCTTAGTTGCATTTAGGCACACACTTAGCAAAGATTATCTTTTTAGTGTTTTTATTATGATTCCGCTTCTGCAGTGTAGAACACATTGACTTGTTCTAAGGTACAAACGACACATGTTTTGGAGATAGAATCTAGTGAAGATGAGTCCGATCAAGCTTGCTTCATTGTCCAAGTAATTGATTCCCTTAAGGTAAAATCAGATACTCAACTAGATGATAGTGCTAGTTCTTCATATGATGATCATGATAGTACGGATGTCCATGCCTTAAATGAAGAACTTTTGTTATTTTGTGAAAACTTGTTAAATAAATATAAACTTTTGAAAAAGAAAAGTTTTGAATTAAAAGAAGAAAATAAAATTTTTTCTAAATTTGATATGTTTTTGTAAGAGAAGGTTGAGGTTTCAAATAAAAGAGACTCATTGAAATCCCAAATTGACATTGCCTTGAAAGAAAATGAACTTTTGAAAAATAAAAATGATTTTAATGTTGTTTTGAAGAAAAATGAGATTTTGTCTTCAAAACTTGAATTTGTTTTAAAAGAAAATGATTCTTTGAAAAACAAAATTGCTTTGATTTTCAAGAAATTAGATTTGGTTTTAAAAGAAAATATTTCTTTGAAAAATGATATGGCTTCTCATTCTTATCATGATTCCATTGTTATACCCTTTATTGATAAGAATGCTTTCTCCACTTCTTCTTTAACAGTTGAAATGATATTTGCATGTTGAAGAAAAGTATAGATTGTTTGGGCTGCACTTTGAGCCATTGTGCCATGAACCACACACGTGAATCTATATTTCTAAAGAAACATACTCCACATATTCATGCACACAAAACACGGCATACATATGCTCATCATAATCACACACATGACACCGTGTATGCTCATGTGTATACTTGTACCATTGTGGACGTACGGGCCACCTTGCAAAGTTTTGTTATGACAGAATAAATGTTTTAAATATTGCAAATAAATTTGTTTGAGTTAGGAAAGATGATAACCCTCATGGACCCAAGAAAGTGTGGGTACCAAAATCCACCCCTATTATATTTGATGTAGGTGTGGGCTCTCACAAAACGTGAGAGGGTTGGTGCCTTGGTGGTGGATGCATATGGTGCTAGATGGACATACCCTATTGATGCATCGCTATCAAGAAAGTTTGGTGGAAGGACCACCATGGTTTAGAGACTTAGAGAAGTTCATATGGTTTGGTAACTATCTCTAAACTCCTATTTTAATTTACATGCTTTTACATGATAATTATTTTTTGGCATGTTGTGATTTTATTGTTCATTATATTAAATGCAATATTATTAGACATGTGATATACATAAATAGCCTTTGAAATACACCCATGTTCATATATATTCATATTTTGTGTTCTCACTATTGTTAACTACTATATATATACTAGTTCTAAAATACGTGCATTTAGCCTAATGATCATGTTTGTTTTGTACTTCATATGGTGATTACTTGTTTAGATGTAGTTTTCGTTAAAACTTGTGTTTATACTTGTACAAGTAATGAACTACACTTGATAATTATATATTTTTACTTCATTGCTCATTTGTACTCATTACATGTACATGTACAACCTAGTTTTAATGATTCTTTCATTTATACTTATTTTTCCTATTTCTGTACATTTTAGCTTCATGTATATGTTATATTTGTTTAAAACTAATAGATATACATGTATATCCTATAGCTACTTGCCTTCATGCAATATACTTTTGTGGAGTAGTTTATGTTTAGATATGCATGTATACCTTTAATTTCAACAAAATATACATATAACTTGATGTTTGTTTAGTTTTGATGAAAATTTTAGTTTTGATGATTTTCATGTTTCTGATAAAAGAATTTCATATTTGTTTTGAACCTTATTGATTATTTTCATGAATATGCTATTCACATGATTCTTGTGCACTCATCATTTGTTTACTCATATACTTGTTTTATGAGCATATTTTGAGCCTTTTAGATCTTGATTGACAATTTTGTGTACTTAGCAATACTTCATGGGATATATGATTTTATTTCATGTCTTGAAGGATTTTTAACTAGTTTTTCAAATATTATTTTAAACTAGGTTTTTTATTCTTAAATAGGTAGAGTTTTCAAACTTGTTAAATTATTTTTAAACTCTTATTTTTGAAAATCCCTACCAACCTAAGGGCGGTTGTTTGGGCGATCATGCATTGTGCGTCTTATTGAAAATCTATTTAACATGTGCATGTTAAGGGCGGATGATATGAGTTATACACAAAATTTTCATGGTATTTTATTTTATATACTCATACTAGCTTTCTATATATGTATGTTTCAAATTTCAATTGATGTTTTCATTTTCATACATACATATATATGAATTTTTTTTGTGCTTCTTTTACAATGTCTTTACACATTTTTAAAGCTCAAAAGGGTTATACTAAGCTTAATTTAATTCTATATGTCTATTGGTATCTCTACAAGGTTATGCATTGATTTCAATTGCTATTTGTTTGGTATCAAAATATATTTCATGCTTTACCTTCAATTCGTATCAAAAACATACAATTGGTATCAAAAACTCAAAAGCTACTATTGGTATTTTAAAAAAAAGAAATTGTTTCTCTACAAGTGGTACCAACATTTATTTTTGTCAACTGCTATTTGATTTCATCGGTATCATAATTCATTTATTGACTTCAAGAAATTCAAAAATTTATTTTAAAAGTGATTTCAACATTTGTTGATATGTATTGCCTATAAGCAAGGGGAGCTTAACATCTCCTCTATATATGAATTCATGTTGAGTGTACTTTCCATATTGAAGAGCTTGACCTCTCTTCGTTATGTAGTACGCGTGTGTAGAGAGAGCTTAACATCTTCGTTTATACATTGTATGTTATACTGTATGTGGGTTAGGGTCTAGTCATCCCTTCTCCATGTAATGCATGTATGCGGGGGATCTAACTTAACATCTCCTCTTCATGAATGTATATCACATATACATCTTTATTGTTTGATTGTCTTCACCATTTGTTGATGAATTGACAAAAAGGGGGAGAAGAATTTAGAGAGTTTATACATGCATGCTTAGTATTTGTGATTTATGCATATATATTTATTTTGTTTATGAGCTTTTATTGAATATCCTTATTGTTTTTGCTATGCATGAGTTAAGGCGGAGCTTCTATGAAGCTTATCTTTAATCCATGCATATATAACTCCATGAGTTTTTCATCATCAAAAAGGGGGAGACTGTTGGCCCAAAGGTCCATCACCCTAGTTTTGATGATGATTAACTCATATAGTTATAGTACTAATAATCTTGTTTATATAGTTTCAGATTTTCTATTAAGATCTTAGTAGGTGTTTAGCTTCAAGGAGTTTTGAGCTAACACATGTAGATTCAAGAGCTCGCGCGTCAAGATCGCGTCAAGAACTCGGGTTGAGTCAACCTCTTTGGATCGTGTTTGGTCAAGTTAGCTTGGAGAAGGAGTTCCACAAGAAGACTTTGGTTTGTTTAGTTTTAGTTTGTATTAGATCTTCAGTAAGATAGACTAGTGTTGATATACTCAAGTTCACACCACACACAAGTTCAATACGTTTTGTTTTCGGTTTAACTGGTTTTGGATTTCAAGTATACATATATATGATTTTCATGAGTAGATGAAATAAAAACAAGTTTACATGATTTAATGTATATTATATTTCATCTATATACATCTATACTTCATATATTTAGAAAAACTTATTTGATGATTCTATTTCATATATATAGAGTTTTGTATTTAACAAAACTTATCTTTGGATTTAATATCAAAAACATAGATATATCTTTTATATGTGTATTGGCTTCTATCCATACACTCTATGCTTTAAAAGAGTTAAATATCGTGTTTTTTGTATTTATACAAGGTTGAGAGAAAGCGGTTTTCCATTCCAAAGTTTGATTTTTGAAAAATACCGATTTTGTGTTAAAGTTTAATTTCTATATCACAAAAATAGTTCAAATAGTTGTAATATGTGTTAGTTTTGGTGACACATATTTGTTCTTCAAATATTTATAAGAGCTTATTTTTGTGAAATTTATGAGATTTTATGGGATTTTATAGGTGTTAAAAAGACCTAGTTTCAAGCCATATAAACCCTAGTCTGAGCCTGTTGGCGGTCGACTGGCCGGTCGATCGAACCAGAGCTCGGTCGACCGTTCGGTCGACCGATGTGCACAAGGACATCCATAAGGCCTTGCCTATAAGGCCGGTCGACTGAGTGTAACTACCCAACTCTCGGGTAGTGCCGGTCGACCGAGCGGTCGACCGACAAGGCTGTGTGCCTTTAGGCTCGGTCGACCGGCGGTCGACCGGTAGGGGAGTTTGCATGGGCGGTCGACCGGGCGGTCGATCGGTGGCTCAACTTTCAGAAATATGGCTATTAGCCGGTCGACTGGCCGGTCAAAATTGACCTTTTCTGGACCCCAACGACTATATTCTTGAAAGGCTATAAATAGGGGTTCTCTTGAGCTGTTTTAGCCAAGATTTTTAAGAGCTATTCTTCCCATTTTTTCAAGTGCTTTGCAACAAGTTTAAAAGAAATTTTGAGCCTAAAATCATCTTATCTTATTTATTTTAAAAGTGTTGGAAAAATCAAAGAAAAGAGAGTCTTTGGGAAATTGGTTTTGATCTTTATTTACAAATCTATCTAGTGTTTTTCCCAAGTGTTTTTCTTTGTCATTCTCTTTTCCAAACACTTTGTTTTCTCACACTTGAGCTATCATCTCTAATCCTATCTATAGGATCTTGTTTTTGTGAGAAAAATTATTTGTGGTCTATTGTGATCACCAAGTGTTGTTTGTGATCATTAGATCACCAAGATTGCAATCTTTTCTTTGCTTTTGATTTGCGCCTATCCCTCTTGTGTAGAGGTGATTGTGTTTGAGAGAGGATTAGTGTACTTTAAGTGTAGAGTTATAATTCCTCAGTGGAGGTCCCTTTGTGGAAGGTCCTATGTGGACATAGTGGAAATCCTTCTGTGTGAAGGCGGGGACGTAGAGCAGTGGCTCAAATCTCGGAACATAGCTTGTGTTTGTGTTTGATCCACTATCTCTCAACTCTATCTCTCTTATATCTTGCATCGCTTTATATTGCACATATTCATATGCTAGATATAGTTTGTGTGTTCCCACACTTGTATTGAACCTAGAGAGTTTCGTATAGCACCTCAACTCTTAATTTAGAGGAATCTCGAGGAGTAGTTCCAGAGCCCTTTAGTAGAAATTCGGGCTCACTCTTGGTTACAGATGATGTGTTGCAATTGAGTTTTAAATTCTGCATCATTTGTCCTAGATTAGCAAGTACACCTATTCACCCCCCTCTAGGTGTATTTTCAGATCTCTCTCTTTCTTTCCTCTTTTCTTCTCTCTCTCTCTCACTCTTCTCTCTTTCTCTCTCTCCTACCTCACACTCTCTCCTTTCTATTGGGGACCACTGACGGCTAGGACCGCTGCCAGCCACCATTGGCCGGTCGCCGCTGGCAGTCCTCTCTCCCCCTTCCCTTCTCTCTCTCTTAGTCTCTCTCTCTCTCCTGTACTCTATCTCTCTCTTCTTTCTCTCTCTTGATCTCTCTCTATTTTCTCTCTAGCTCTCTCTCTTTCTCTCTTTCTCTTAGTGATAGCGATGGAGCCTGTGCACATTTCCGTGATCAAATTTAAGTGAATGTTTTCATTTTTCTGGGTACGCCGCTTCGACAGGCATCAATTGTATTTTCTGGGTTTAGTATTGTATTTTCGGACTATGTATTTGTATCGGTGGATTTGTATGGCCTGTTTGGTTGTCGTAACTGGCCGTAATTCGTAAGTGGTAATTGGTAAAATCTTTTACAGTTGTAAATGAGTTACATGCACGTAAGTTTTATAGTGTTTGGTTGGTAATATAAAGTTGTAAGTGGGAAAGTGTATTGTATTTTACGGTGTTGGGTTGTCTTAATGTGTAAGTCATAAGTGAAAAAGTTGATCACAAAATTAACTATTTGGTAATTTAAAAAGTTTTAATATTGCAAATAAATATTAAAAAAATTTAATATTAACATAAAAAATAATACAAATTTGCATGACCACAAAATTAACTGTAACTGGGTTGTAAGTGAGTGGTAATTGGGTTGCAAGTTAGTGGTAGTTTAATTGCATAAGTCTTTTACAAATTCCAGTCCAAACAAACGCCGTAGTTGTAATTAGGTTGTAAGTCATTTAAGAATTACGGACTTTTACGCCTTTTATGATAAAACAAACAGCCCCTTAGTGGACATGTAGAATTGTACTGATGTGTTGTACTTGTACCAGCATAGGTGTGTACATGTGTACTATGGACATGTATTTGTATCGATGCGATGAATAGTTGTAATAGCGTAGTTTAATACCGATTCATATATATGCTGTGATATTTGCTCTATTACCATGCGTAGCCGACCCTTCACGGTTGTTTAGCCTCCGAGCTCCCTACTCAGCCTCCGGGCTCTACACTCAGCCTCCGGGCTTCACCACTCCATGGATAGTCTAGTTATTATCATATTTATATGTGTGCTTGTGTGTGCTAACATTATTTTATACAGGGACCTACTTGGCCCTCTGGCCTTATTAGACCTTATGGTCTCTCTTATGCCTACTTCCTAAAAGGGGGGTGCGCTTAGGCCGTTCGCGGTCACTCTTGGCTGGTAGGTGGACCTAGCGCTCAGAGCTTTATCGCTAACTTCATCCGGGTGCAGTTACGCTGTAGGCGTAAATTCACCACGGGTGATGTGGAACGGTTTACCCGCCACCACGCGTTCGTTAGCTTCACCGCTAGCAGTAACCATTCCGAGCGGATAGCTTTTAGTGTTGTGTGCTAGTTTTGCTCCAGCTTGCTTAGCTTCACTTGATTGTTCGTTTATCTGCTTTGTTTATTTCTGTCTTGCTCAGCTCCCGGCTTAATCGCTCTGTGGTTCTCTTTCTTGTTATTTACATGCGTGTGTTTAGTACTAACATCTCTTCAGGTACTTACTCTACCTTCTGGCCAATCAGTCCTTTGGGCTCTCATCCACTTCCTTGAAAGAAGGAGAGCGTTCAGACTATCAGGTCTTTTAGCTCTTCATGGTAGGTAAGCCTAGCGCTCATCGCTTTATCGCTAACTCTATCTGAGTGTAGTTTCGTCATGAGCGAAAGCTGTACGTTATGGTGGCTTCGTTGCGAGCGGTAACTACGCCAAATGTGATGCCGTCTAGTGCTGTACTTTAGCTTCGCTTTAGCTTTACTTAGCTCCGCTTGGATATCCGTCGGCTTACTTGCCTGCTTACCTGCTTGATAATGTTACTATTATTCTTTTCTTGATGATTGTGAAGAGTTTGAAACCAATACTTATACTGTTTTTCAAAACTGTATTATTTTTTATTATTCATACCGATCTCCTATACCGGTACCATTTTTTTATACTCGTACTGTCCCCTGTGGCGGTACCATTTTCCTATTTTGTAATATACAATAGTGGATATCTGTTGTGCTATCACATGCTTGCTACCACCTAACAATTTCTGGTTATCACCTAACATCTGCTTGTTATATCACTTGACACTTGTATGTTACTACTTGTCACCTGCCACCTGTTACATTACCACTTGACTTATGATTATCATATTATGGGGATCTTGTAATGGCTATCATGTATTATATACAGTGACCTCTATCTCTAGTACTTATGTACTCTGTTACTCCTGTAATCCTGAACCTGACCTACTCCTGTTATTCCCGTAAATTGATAATTACATAATAAAGTATAAAAAGATCAACCTACATCGGATAAGGGGAAAACTGATGAATTTCAAGTGGTGAATATGTTTACAGTGGTATTGGATATGTTGTGCAACTAAAACTTTCGGTTCTACCTTAGGACCTTTAGGTGTTACGAGGAGAGCGCTGGCTCCCTACCTCATGTTATAGTCCTGAATGGGCAAACAATAAGACCCACCTCCGTACGCCTTGCAGCCAGTTCCATACACCAGCAACGGAACAATCAGGACCGTGGTCCTAGGCATGCACGGGCCCATCAAAACATAACTCGTGGTTTTCGTCATTAGTTTCCAATAACAACCTCAGCTTACTCATATATGGATGTATGCGTGTTGGGATGCTAGGGCACATACCTAGATATATGGATAGGATGAGTAATAATAATAAGATGCTACTTAATAATTTGTTGTGTTGTTTTGCAATTCGAGTCGTATACACTCGAATTACGGTAACAGGGGGCATAGGTATATAGATGAGGGTTTTCTTGTTTGGATTATTCCTTCGATGTACTAGTCTCATGAAGCCGTAAACTGAGCTTGTACAGATGGTTTTGCCTGTATTCGATTTTATTCAGTCTTATCGATTTTATGCTGGTTTCTTAGTTTAGGAGACAACTCGGGTTATATGAACTCATGATACGGTGATGTGTGGTATAGGGTATATTGTGAGAGTTTTCTTTGTTTGAATTATTTCTTCGACATACTAATCTTACAGATCGGTAATTTGGGCTTGTATAACTGATTTTGTCATGTTTAATTCACTTGATGTCTCATTACCTGCTCATGTGTGCCTGTGCTCACAACACGATTTTCAATACATGCATTCGACTCAAATTTATCAATATACGTATGCCTGTCCCTGCACGCCACTTGGCACTCATCTCACCACTCGTTGGGTTGCTTCTGACAACCCATGATCTGCATGTCCAGATCCCAGAGCTTGAACCTTGATGGACTTTCTGTTGATCATAGTTGCGTAGTAGCAGCGTCTTGGATCAGCGGTAGACCTGTCCGAGGCCGTATCCTTTTAGGCTTCCTGCTCGTCACTCGAGTTTTCCTCTTGTAACTCGTGAACGCTTTTTGTACTGTTCATAATTGTATATCTATGTGTATTCTCGTATTTGCGCCTATTAGTGATGTAATATTCTTGTAATATTGTATCACTCTCTGTGATAACTTTGTAATTGTAATTATATGTTAGAATATATAATGCACCACATACTTTCATACTCTGATTCTTACCGGTACTGATGCTTAGCGTGTATATATGAGGGTATTTTAGACCTGCTTTTATACGTTGCAGTAACATCTCCGTGCCTGCAGTATCGAGGCGTTACAATTTTTTCGCCAATCACCTTGTTCATATAGAATTTTTCATGAAGACCACTCCCTCTTGAACAAAGTGCATGAGGAGAACATCATCCTATCGAAACTGATATGCTATGAACATCCATAGTCAATAATCAATGTCTTTATTACCAACCGAACCATCTATAACGAATAGAACATCACATTTATCTTCATCCTCTTCAGACAGTTTAATGACATTAGCATCTTGTTGTTTCTTCCTGCGAGTCCAACAATTAGCTCTAATGTTCCCCTTCTTGTGACACCAGTTGTACATCAAATTCTTGTGTTTTAGGTTACCCGTGAATTTTCATTATTACTCTTCTCCTTAGTAAAATTTGCTTTCCCGGAATCATCGTGATGAGACTCACCTGCCAACTGCTTGTCAATTTTGTCCTTGTTAAGCAGATGTTCCTTGATCTCATTGAACTTGATAGTTGATTTGCCTCCATAGATGATAGCTTCCCTAAAGCTCTTGTATGAAGAAGGTAAAGAACACTGTAATAGAAATACTTGATCCTCATCTTTTATTTTAACCTCTATCTTATCTAACTCATTGATAATAGAGGTAAACTTTGTAATGTGAGACTTGATAGGTATACCTTCATGCATGCGGAGAAGAAAGAGATGCTACTTTAGAATCAACCGATTCGCCAATGACTTCTTAAGATAATAATCCTAAAGCCGCTCCCATAACACAGATATTTTCTCTAAAGAAAATTCATCTAACAATTCATACTTCATGCAAAGCTAAATAATTGTCAAGGCCTTCTCATCGAACTCCTATCAAACTTCATCCTTCATCTCTGCAGGCTTCTTCTCCTTCCCGATGTTGATGATCTATCACCAATCCAATAACAGAGGAATACCAAGTCGATGACTCGGCAGCGGAAGCGTAGAAGATCTACCACTAGCAAGCAATCTCCACACAACTAAGGAACACAAGATTTAATGTGGTTTGGTAATGTGCCTACGTCCACGGGAGGAGGGAACAAATATTTATTGAAAAAATACAAGAGTTACAATGAGATCTCTCTCACAATTTCAATGGTGGAATTCTAGAATTTCTCCTGAATTCTTGACACTCCTTCAAAAGGCCGCCCCTGAGGGGTTTATATAGGCACCTGGGATGATCCTAGTCCAATACGAACTCAATCAACACCTCCTTAGAGAAGTAGGAAACCTGTATCCAAAACAAAACAGGAGACATATCCATATTAGGAAACTGCCAAAAAACTAAATTCTTCTACAATGAATATGAGGCACTCCAAATACTAACAATCTCCATCTTGACTCATATTTATTGAGTCCATTCATAGAAATTGGCCTCTGCTTCATTCGCCTTCCTTTCTCCCCTCTTTTGTGACTTCACATGGCTTTCTCCCAGAGCCCATTCGCTACTTAACCTTTGGAGAACCTTGATAAAGTTTAGAGATGCTCTGAACTTCTCCACCGGGATGGTCTTCGTCATCATATCCGCTGGATTCTTCTTCATGCTGATCTTTCCCAAATCGATCACCTTATCATCCACGACCCACTGATGTATCTTGTGAAATCTCATATCAATATGCTTCATCCGCTTCTGATATCTATGATCTTTAGCGAGATGAATAGCACTCTGGCTGTCGCAATGAACCCGAACTGAATTCTGTATAATACTGAACGTCTCAACCAATTCTCTCAACCACAAAGCCCTTTGATGCCTCAACTGCAGCCAACTAATGACGCACTCTGCCTTCCAACTAATGACACACTCAGCTACTGTGAACACATAGCCCGTCGTAGATCTTCGCTGATCAAGATCTCCTACATAATTTACATTAACATAGCCTTGTAGTAACCTAGGCTTCCCTATTTCCAATCTCTGAAACACCAAGCCTAATCTTGCAGTCCCTCGCAGATATCGTAGCACTCACTTCATTGCTTCCCAATGCTGCTTTCTTGGATTTGACATGAATCGACTTACTGTACTAACTGCATAGGCTAAGTCAGGCCTAGTGCAGACCATAGCATACATGAGTAATCCCACCGCACTAGCATATGGTTCTCGAGACATCTCTTCCTCCTCATCCGGTGATTATGGACACTGCTTGGAGGATAATTTGAAGTGACCTGCCAAAGGAGTGGTAATTAGTCTTTACTTCTGCCATGTTGAATCTCTCCAACATTTTGAAAAAATAGTTCTCTTGGGATAGCCAAAGTCTTCAAGTGCTTCTGTCTCGAGTGATCTCCATACCTAAGATCTTCATGGCTTCTCCCAAATCCTTCATGTCAAATTCCTTCTCGAGCTGAGCTTTATGCTTCTGAACTTGAGTCTTATTTCTCGCAGCAATCAGTATATCATCCACATGTAACAGCAAATATGTCGGATCATCACTCTGCTTGAAATAGACACAACTATCATACTCACATCGGTTGTATTTGGCCTTGATCATGAAAGAGTCGAACTGTTTGTACCACTGCCTGGGAGACTGCTTAAGTCCATAAAGGGATTTCTTTAAAAGACACACCTTATTTTCTTTACCTTCTTGATTGAAACCTTCAGGTTGTTTCAAGTATATCTTCTCCTCCAGGTCACCGTGCAGAAACGCTAGTTTAACATCCATCTGCTAAAACTTTAGATCAAACTGAGTAACTATCGCCAATAACATTTGAATAGACGTATGCTTGACTACAGGAGAGAAAATCTCATTGTAGTCAATACCCTCCTTCTGAGCATATCTTTTGGCAACTAAACTTGCCTTGTATTTCTCATTGTCCTTCTTGCAAAAGACCCATCTGCAACCTATTGCCTTGGAGTCCTTTAGAAGATCGACTAACATCCATGTTTGGTTTCTATCCAAAGACTCCATCTCTTGCTCCATGGCTGTAATCCACTTGTCATGGTCATTTACCTCGATCGCTTCCCTGTAACTATCAGGTTCTACTGTTTCTGTAACTAATACGAAAGAGACATGATCTTCAACCCAACCATACCTTGTTGGTGGTACCATAACTCTGACTGACCACCTCAACGGTCTAGATTGCTCTTGAGTAGCCTCCTGTTTATCTCCATCTGAATCTGAGGAGTCCACTTCTGACCCTTCAGGCCTTTTAGGGCTATCTGAGAACTCGACTCCCTTTTTCTGAGTGTCTGCTGCTGAACTATCTGAAGCTCCACCTTGCGCTTTATTCTCCGTCTCTAACTTTTCTCGCAACATTGAATCTTCATCAAAGACCACTTCTCTACTGGTAAAGGCGCTTTTTTTATCAGGATCCCAAAGTCTCGAACCCTTGACTCCTTTAGTGAACCCGATGAAGATACACTTCTTAGACTTGGACTCTAGTTTGTTTCTTTTCTGTTTATCAACCAAACTATATGTCGAGCAACCAGAAATCTCTAGGATTGAATAGTCCACAGATACTCCTCACCATATTTCCTCTGGGATCTGAAAATCAATAGCTGTTGATGGTGACATGTTTACCAGATAACTCGCATGATTCACCGCCTCTGCCCAAAATCCTTCTGACATGTCGCCTGTAATCTGATACTGCGGGCACGCTTTGTAAGTGTCCGATTCATGCGCTTTGTTACTCCGTTTGTTCTGGTCGCCCTAGAATACTTAGCTGGTGTTTGATGCCCTTACTTGCTAAGTAGTCTTTAAATTCTTTGGAGGCGTACTCGCCTTCATTATCGGACTTCAAGACTTTCACCTTCCGACCCGTCTGATTTTCACCAAAGTTTTTCACTCCTTGAACTTCTGAAATACTTTCAATTTCTGCTTCAAAAAGTATACCGAAACTTCTCTTGAAAAATCATCTATAAAAGTAATATAGTACCTAGCACCTCCAATGGATGCTACTGGTGAAGGCCCCACACATCCGTGTGTATGAGATCTAGCAAGCCCTTTGTCTTGTGCTGAGATATAGAGAAAGCTACTCTACATTGCCTACCCATAATGCAAAATTTACAAAAATTAATTTTGCAATATTTGATACCTAGTAGAGCACTCCTTTTGTGTAGGACTTGAAGACCTCACTCGCACATGTGTCCAAGATGCATGTGCCAAAATCTTGTAGTATCTTCCTTCTCTATTGTTGCTGAAGCATCACCAATAATAATGCTTCCGCTCAACTTGTACAATTTTTGCTATCCGTTCTCCTTTGATAATCATCATGGAGCCTTTAGTAACTTTGATTGCTCCATCTGCACCAGAAAACTTGTACCCACGTGCTTCCAAAGCTCCCATCGAGAGAAGATTCTTCTTTAAATTCAGAATGTGTCGAACGTTCGTGAGGGTTTAAACTTGTCCATCAAACATCCTCATACGAATGTTACCGATGCCACAGTCTTACACATGACATTATTTCCCATCAGGACAGAGCCTCCATCATAAGGCTTGTAAGTACTGAACCACACCCTTTTTGGGTACATGTGATATGTGCACCCCAAGTCAAGTAACCAAGCATCTGAGTATTTATCTTTTCCTGACTCAGCTGTCAAGACATCACATGAATTCTCATCTACTTCTTCGACAATCCTGGCTTGATCTGACTTTCCACTGATACTAGTCCCATCAGAATCTTTGTCGCCTTTCCTTTTCAGTATTTCTTTGTATTTCATACATTTTTTCTTGATATGCCCTGGTTTCTTGCAAAAGTAGCAAGAAAAAACTGTTAGAAGCCTTTGGATCCCATTTGGGTCCCCTACTCTTTGATCTTCCCCTCTGGCCCTTAACAAACAATCCTTAGGCCTCTCAGTAGAATATGTCTTCTTCATCAGCTCGTTGTTCTGAAGCATATGCCTGGCATCTTCTAACTCTAAGGTCTCCTTACCATACTGATGGTGGTTGCCAAGTGGTCATAACTTGATGGAAGAAAAGAAAGTAACAAAAGAGCATTGTCTTCTTCTTCTAACTTAACCTCTAGAGCTAATAAGTCGCTTAAAATTCTAGTAAAAGCATTGAGATGTTGTAGAATAGGCGTACCTTTCTTCATCTGAAGGTGTATAATTGTTTCTTCATGAAGAGCTTGTTCGATAAACTCTTTGTCATGTATAGGATTTCCAGCCTACACCAAAGACCAACAGTTGTCTCCTCGTTCATCACATTGTAGAGGACCTCATCTAATAGGTACAGTATGATCGTCGGCTTTGCGTGGAAGTCGATATCATTCTACTCATCATCCTCCATCTTCGATAGCTTTTTCTCAATACCAAGCAGGGCCTTGTGTGTGCCCTCCTTCACGAGCAGCGATGTTACTGCATCTTCCACAACAGGAAGTTAGACTTTTCATTAAATTTCTCCACCTCGAACGTGTTTGCCATAGTCATCTTGCTATCCATCGCTCTGATACCAATTGTTGATGATCTATCACCAATCAAACAACAGAGGAACACCAAGTTGAAGACTCTGCAGCGGAAGCGTAGAAGATCTACCACTAGAAAGCAATCTCCACACAACCAAGGAACATAAGATTTAATGTGGTTCGGTAATGTGCCTAAGTCTACGGGGAGGAGGGAAGAAATATTTATTGAAAAAAATACAAGAGTTATAATGAGATCTCTCTCACAATCTCAATGGTGGAATTCTAGAATTTCTCTTGAATTCTTGACACTCCTTCAAAAGGCCACCCCTGAGGGGTTTATATAGGCACCTGGGATGATCCTAGTCCAATACGAACTCAAATCAACACCTCCTTAGAGAAGTAGGAAACCTGTATCCAAACCAAAACAGGAGACATATCCATATTAGAAAACTGCCAAAAAACTGAATTCTTCCCTAATGAATATGAGGCACTCTAAATACTAACACCCGAGTAGTGCTTTCTCCAACCCACTTTGGGTCAAGATGGTGTTCGTCCTAATTTGCCACCTGTTGAAATTGATGACACCATCGAATTGCTGAATATCAAACTTGATTGCTGACATCTTTATGTTGATATAACTCTGATACCAATTGTTATGCCCCCTATTGATATGCTCTGATACAAATTGTTACAACGAACTGATATGCTTTGATACCAATTGCTGGGACAGCGCAGCGAAAAGCAGATCATCAAGCAACAAGAAGAAGAGATGAGATGTTCTGAAGTAAAGAAAGCCAACACACAATTTAACGTTGTTCCACCGATCAAACAGATCGTGTGTACGTTCATGGGAGAAGGGGAGAAATTTTATTAAAATTTTGGAGGAGTGCAATAAGAAACACTTACACTTCTCGCTATGAAGATTACAAGCCCTTTGATAGCCGCCTAGAATAGTGAACCCTTATGGCTAAAACTTCTTTCATGAATCTCTTTCTTTTTCTTGATTATTAAATAATATATTGAAGGCCACACTAAAGGATAATTTATAAATCATAGGATCATCTTAGTCCTACACAAACTCCATCAATATGAACAACACCGCCACAGAAGAGAAGGAAACTTGAGTTCAACTCAAACTTGAAACAGATCCCAAAAAAATTTACCAGAATCATCCTATTAGTCGTATAATGAGTGTATTAGTCAACTAATAAATACTATAAGTCAACTACTGCAAACATCTAGCTCTATTACGTTCCAAGTTGACTACTGAGATGTATAAGTCAAGTAGACTATATACATCTCTATGTGCTCGTCCGTTCTTAGACCTCTGAACCTTTGTCTTCCCTCACGACGTATTTAAGTCACTATCCTTACACTAACAACCTCTTGGGTAGTGCGAAGGACAATTTCGTAGGTATACTTGGCGTCTAGTTCATGCATAAGGACGAGCATTATCTTGATGTTCCATTATTTTCCATGGGTAAACTGATTGCGGGTTACAAGCATTTAATTAAGAAGATGCACAATAAACTGAAAGGCTAGAAATCTCTCTGTTGTCAAATGCTGGTAGAGAAGTCCTAATCAATCATCCCTGGTAGCTGATCCCTCATTCCAAATTGGTGTAAGTCTCTGTAATGATCAGTTTTTGATCTCTTCGAGATCACACCACATGTTCATCTAACACAAAACAGGCGAGTGACACGTAGCTACTTCCAGAACATCTGACCGAGAGTACCCAGTCGATTCAAATCCCAAGCGGCTCATATAGTTAGAAGTAAAAGATAAAATCAGTTGTGAGAATCTCATCTATAAGCCAAATCCCTATTTAAACTCGACGTGATAACTCGGGAAGATATCAACCATATCAACAGTTGGACGCAAAGAATTAGATAAAGATGGACTCTCGTCCAAGTCATTCAAATCAGGATGCTCAATTTAACTGCCTCTGAGATAAGGAAGTAAAGTGTTCGAACTAAGCGGGACTCCTTAGCCTTATCCAAGTGAGATAACTTGCATATATAAGAAAACCCTTCCAATATGAAGAGGGGAAGGGAATCTAGAACCCTAGCTCACCAGAGAATCCCACCTGTAATCACCATTGACATAGTGGAATTTCTTTATCTCTTTTTTCGTGGTTTATCCTATTTGAGCTTCCACGCAATTCTTTGTGTTTGCATTGAATTTTCTGTGATTTGATTATACTCACTCGATTATTTTAATGCATAGATTAATTACTTAGAAAATTACCCACAACATTTAGTGCTTTCATTGAGGTTGCTGAATCCTTTGTAGACTGTCTAAAAATCATTAAAGACAAGTCCTCAGACGCGGACCTCGCTTCAATGTGAAGATCGCGTTTCAACTAAAACTTGAACCTCACGTCCAAGATAAAACGCGGACTTCAAACGCGGGTCTGAGAAATTCCGTGTTTCACTTCAAATGAGGGTCTGAGCAACTCCGCGTTTCCCTTCAAATGTGGGTCTGAGCAATTTCACATCTCAATTTCAACACGTGTCTGTGAGCTTCGCATTTCAACTTCAACGTGGCCATGAGAAGCTTGTGAGTGTTTCGTCTACACAACAGAGTAAGGTCCGCATCCAACGCGAGACCCGCGTTTCTATTGTAACTGACCCCCATTACTAGGTCAATTTACTCCTCACATAATGTGGGAGTTAATGCCCATTATGGAAAGATTCTAGGGAAAATTATACCCCTTAGACCCCCTGTAAATAGCCATGAAAGCTATCAGAGAGGGGGTTTTTTTTAGGAGAAAAGAATAGGAAGGATCATTTCCTGGAGACACGGAGCTTTCCTTTCAACCTCAAAGGTTCACACACACACACACACACACACACACACACACACACACACACACACACATAGAGAGAGAGAGAGAGAGAGATCAGTAAACTCTAAATACTTAGTGTGTTAAAATAGAGTTCTTTTCTGATAACTTTTTCGAAAGCATCTCGAAGCAGATCTCGAAGAGATGTTGTTCAGCTAGTCAACGGAATCACTCTTCATCGCCACTCAAGAACCCAACATTAAACAATGGGAGATTCAGTTATTCTTTTCTCTTTTATAATCGGATATTGACCTGTTGTAACTTTCTTTCAATATCAAAGAAACTTTTACATGCCTCAATCAATTTTTCGACCAAACAAAAGATGATAACTCTGCTGGGGAATTCATTCTCTACTGATGAGAACGTCGTGGCGCAAGCTGATGTCAAGCTCCTCGGGAGGATATTGGAATCCCTTGTTGTTGAATTCGATAAAGAAAAGTTCGAGGAATTTCTTTCCTCGGGCTCTACTAGCTCCCAAGACAATGCGGCAATACCGCAAAGTCTCTTCGGGGACTCGCTCTCAAATCTCTTCAGAGATTTCTCCAGAAGTGGCCCGCACTCCTGCTCACAGCGCAAGCAGCGCACTTCTAACGAGGTTCTAAAACCTCTCGTGTAGGCCACGCGGCCCGCGTCAACATCTCTCAAGAGACCCGTAGGGCTAATGCATCGACACACGATCAAAGTGATGGTGAAGATCAATCTTGCCATCACTCTCCTCAGGGCTAATGCATCCGAACTTTGCAATTGCCGATTGATGAGGGTTCCCAACAATCCTTGCGACTCAACCGAAATGTTAAACATCGACGAAGGCATCGCGCTCATCGACAACAGATCGAAAACTCTGCAAACACAATCTGTTCTGCAGATATAGAACGCGAGGTTCAGACCCACGTTTATCTGAAGCGACGCGAGGTCCGCATTTTTATTCCAGAATGTGAGACCCGCGTTCCCTCAAATGCACGTTTCATCGTCCAAACGCGAGGTCCGCATTCTTCCTCCCAAAAGCGAGACCTGCATTCTGCCTGCTCCAAAACATGAGACTCATGTTCTACTTGTACCAGAGCATGACTCCTCTAATACTAAGTGCGAGGTCCGCATTCTGAGGCAAACTCAGCCAACATTTGAGGTCTGTGTTTCAATACCACATGAGGTTCACATTTCAACAAAGAAATACAAGGTCCGCGTTCAGACTGACGTGTCTCTAAGAAATACAGAGCCGAAAAGCCCTCACCCCTTTGGGTTTGAGGCTAGCTCTTCAGACGCCCATGCAATAGATCTGAGGGACTACTTGATAAGAAAGAGGAGTGTCTACAAATCACTTCTCAATGCCATTACGAGTGGCTCATCTCAGCAGTAATTTCTGATTTCCACTGTGGCTCTTAGATAATCAAGCCCTCAATTTTTAGCTGGTTGTCAACGGATTCAGACTCAGCCAGAGACGACAATCCTGGAGGAAGAAGTCATTCGCTAACGTCGAATACCTGGAGGTAACTGCAAACATGGTAGGGCCAAGTTTCACACCAAGCAAGTCCAAAGGGAGGCAACTGGCTTTTAGTCTAGAGGAGTCGGATGTTGATTGATCTTCAGGCTTGAAGGATATTCTTGTCAAGCCTGAAGGGGTCTATCATCACACTCGGACACGTACGAGAACGATTGCACCAGTTGACTATAGTTTGTTGGCAGGGGAATTGAGGTGAACGATGAGCACTCCGCCATCATCGAATCCCAGTCTTCAAATTCCAGTTTAAAGACAGCAGCCTTTGCTTACATGGCGGGGAATCCTGAAGAAGTGGCCAAGCAATTTGAGAAGCAGGCCCGAGTTCAAAGGGAATAATTTGATATAATTCGAGCTCAGCAAGAATCTATCGATACCCTTAAGCAGATGCT
This sequence comes from Agave tequilana, assembly GCA_038442645.1. Lineage (NCBI taxonomy): Eukaryota > Viridiplantae > Streptophyta > Magnoliopsida > Asparagales > Asparagaceae > Agave > Agave tequilana. The sequence goes on from JAVJIF010007928.1 coordinate 24,000, forward strand.
CTCAAAACTGCTTAAGGAGAAGAAGAAACTGAAGGGCAAAACTCCTTCCAACAAATTTAAAGGCAAAAGGAAGGAAGGGGAAAGCTCATCTTCTGCAAACACTGAGAGTGAAGAATATTCTAACTCTGAGCCCCCAAATCTTCATTTGAAGAGGAAGATAACTCAAAAAATGGATCTCGTTATTCCAAGAGGATGTGTGAATTGAAGCAACGCCTCGAAGCCTTTGCAAACCGAGGTGGCCTTCAAGATGTGGGGATAATCAACCCTACCCAGCAGAATGGGACACAATACCCTACCCTCCCAAGTTTAAGGTACCGACCTTTCATACTTTCGATGGTAAGGATCACCGAACCAGCACATATACTACTTCAAATCTCAAACTCAGAATGTAATATCGAACGATGCCATCATGGGTTGTTTGTTCATTGGCGCCCTCAAGGGGATCGCCTTTGAATAGTTTATGAAGTTGCCTGCTGGATCCATCAAGACTTGGGCTGACTTGGAAAAGCTCTTTTTAGCCAGCTTTTTCAAAACGACACGGAGGTAGCAATGCCGACTCTCTTTACCATGAAGTAAAAGAAAGGAGAGTCTATCAAAGCTTTGTGGAGAGATTTCAGAGTATGGCGCTCCATTGTCTATGTGGCATGTCCTAGTCCATGCTAGTAGAAACATGCCACCACAACTTGCAAACCGCACTCCTCGCCCAGATAGTAGTAGCGGAATACCGCACTTGGAAGCAGTTGGTGCTATAAGGCGAACAGGCGGAGGAAATCATCGCCAGGGTCAAGGCTGAAGAAAAAGACAACAAACTAAGACCTGATAAACTGACACGATGCATTCCAGAGTCTTCTTAACCAAAGAGAAGAGATACTCTAGCAACAGAGGTCAAATTAAGCTTGAGGCCCCAGTCAGTCAGAGGGAGTGGAGCTTTCGGCCAAGCACGTGCCTATAAACTATACTTCTTCGAGGATGAGCACGTGGTCTCTCTATTCAAGTTACTCCAAAAGAGTAACAAGCTCAAATTGTCAGAGGTCAGACATCTTAAAGAGGGGGAAGATAGATGATCCTAGCTGCTGTTTATATCACAGGATACTGAGACACCCTACCAAGAATTGCTACATCTTCAAGGATGTTCTTTAGGCTCTGATTGATACAGAGGTACTTAAGCTCCTCCAGAGCAAAAGAAGGTGACTGCAAATATGACAGCTACATCACCTCTTTAATTCGGTCGAGATCACCCACCAGCGCCAGTCGAAGTGATTCCCATCCTGAGAGGAGAACTAAGAGTGATCAATACTGATCCTCATAACCAGAAGGAGAAAGGCCTTGTTCCTATTCCCACTCCTCGAGGATAGACTATGTAGGCCCATCCTGACATTGTCAAAAGCCAATAGTGGACGATGGTCACAAACAGGAAGTGCAAAGACAAGGCTAAAGGACCTTCTAGTAATGTAGTGAGCATCTCTATAAGAAAATTTGAGGAAGATGTCGCGACCCTTACCAATTCAGGAGAAGAGGAGTCTGTCTTTGCTGCTGACACTAGTGTACCTCCCACATCGAAGACTCAATCTGACAAGCAATACTAAAAATAGTACGGTGAGCTGATGGTAAACTTTTCCTAGCCAGCTGAGGAGATAATCCAGTAGTCCACGAAACCATCCGTGGAAAAACAGAAGGAGCTTTGCTATGTTAAAGCTCTCCAGAAAGGCGGTGTGGGACCATCAACTCCCTTCCGTTTTGATGCTTTGGCTCAGCTAGCGAACATCCCTACTTGAATCACTCTTTATGAACTTCTAAGGCTTTTCAAGTCTACAAGGGTTGCCTTAAGAGAAACAGTAGCAGATGCAAAGATTTTCATAACCTCGATTCCTGCTATGTGCAGAAAGTAAGACGGCATACATTGTCACCACACCTCGAAAGAGTTTTCCTACATCACCTTCACCCCAGAAGACATGCAGGTGAAAGGAAAACAGGATAAACCCTTGTAATACACAGGCTATATCGGATCATCTGAAGTAAGCCGTATTCAGGTTGATCTGGAATTCGAGTTGAGCATTATGCCCCGCAGGGTTATGCAACATTTAGGGATCCCCACCCACCGATTAAGTGCCACTTAGACAACCATTTATGGCTTCAACGCCAATGGTGCGCGCATGACGGAGAAAATCAAACTCAGATGTCAAACTAGAGACCAGAGATTCGAGGTGACATGTTATGTCATTGACACTAACACCTCGTATAGCTTGCTGCTGGGATGACCTTGGATTCACAACAACTTCATCGTCTCATCCACTCTTCATCAAGTGATGAAACACGTTGATGAAGAGGGAAAAGTGAGAATGTTGATTGCTGAATGGCATCCATTTAAGGGGGTCAAGAATTACTTCACCGATTTCCTCTATCACGATTCTCTTGAGGCTGATGAGAATTCACGCCTAGAAGAACCTGATTCTGGCAACAAGGCTGATACAGAGCCAGAAGAAGAAGAGTGTCTATGAGAAATAAATTCTCTTGTAATGAGCATTGATAAGCTCAATTTCAATACCACCACTAATGTTGAAGGCGAGTGATTTATCAATGAAAATCTAAGTTTGGCTTACTTTTCTGCATTTACTTCTGATTCAGTACCGTCAGACACTAAAACTGACGTACACAGTGACTCCTTAGTCGGCAATAGATGTCTTGACATCATTGTATGCATCAATAAATTCATCTCTTATGGTACACGAAAAGATCGACAGCGCACGTAAAGCTCGCTTTGAAGTACCAGCCAAGCGAAAGGGTCAAAGGCCAATTCTATTTAGAAGAATCGAGTCTGAGCCCATAGCTTGTGAAAGCTCAGAGGATTGGTCTGAGTCTCCATAATTCTTCTATTATGGACAAAAGTCACGTCACATGATGAAAAGAATGGGGTATGATCTTACCAAAGTAATTTCAGCAAAGGAAAGCGAGCATTACTCCGTTCATTTGTACCGAAAGGCAAAGATCCCGACTACTATCACAAGACCCGAAGAGAATTTGATAATGTATCTATGCAATCTCGTCAGATTCTAAATTTGAAGAAGAAGTCTATCTGATAGCTCATCAGCAACATCATTGTAGGACTAAAATGTCAGGGTCGGTGTTATCTTCGAAAGTCTCTAAGTGAACATGGTATCAGCTGCCATTCAGAAGATGACAGAGAAAATATTGTTGAATCTGAAGAATTGATCAGGTCAGACTCTGATCCATGGATTAAACACTTAAATACTCTTTGGAATATACACTTTGAACAACGTGACTCACCCACAAAGGATAAAGTGACTCAAATAAATCTTAGAGATGAGGCCAATCCCAAGCCTATTTTCATAAGCGAGAGCTTGCCACCTTCCGAGAAAGAAGACTTAATACATCTCATACGAGAGTATAAAGATGTATTCGCTTGAAATTATGAGGACATGCCTGGGCTCGATCCCTAGAATGTTATGCATTGCCTCAACGTCAACCCAGACGCCAAGCCAGTCAAGCAACAACAACGACGATTCCGCCCCGAGATTATGGAAGTAATCAGAATCAGAAGTCAAGAAGCTCATAGACTCTGGTTTCATTAGGGAAGAGCAACATCTTAATTCGGTGGCTAACATAGTTCTCATCCCTAAAAAGAATGGAAAGACCGGATTTGCATTGACTTTCAAGATATAAATGCCGCTTGTTCTAAAGATGAGTTTCCTCTTCCAATAACAAATGTCATGATTGACAACACGTACGGGTTTGAAAGAATGTCCTTTATGGATGGCTTCTCAGGGTATAGTCAAATTAAGCTATACCTTAAAGATGAAAGGCACACATCTTTCAGAACGCCTCTGGGAGTATACTGCAATACAATAATGTCCTCTGGCTTGAAGAACACTGGTGCGACTTATCAACGCGCCATGAATACATTCTTCCATGAGCATATATATATACAAGAACGTAGAATGTTAAGTCGACAATATCACTGTGAAAAGCCGCAACAAAGGAGATCATCTCGCGGATCAGAAAAGAGTATTAAACATCATGCAGGCTCACCAGTTGAAGATGAACCCAACCAAGTCCTTCCCGTGGGTAGCCAGTGGCAAATTTCTTGGATTTGTTGTTACATCTAAAGGAATTCACCTGAATCTAGAGAAAATCCATGCCATCCAAGAGTTGCAACCTCTGAGAAATCTTAAGGAACTCAGAGGCTAACAGGGATGATTGGTTTATATCTAGAGATTTATATCGAATCTTTCAGGACGCTGCCAACCCTTCACCAAACTATAAAAGAAGGGAGTCTCCGTCATTTAGAACAGTGCTTGCTAACAAGAGTTTGAAGAAATCAAGGAGTATCTCACACACCCTCCTGTTCTAATAGCTCCAGTATCAAGAAAACCTCTCATGTTATATGTTCGAGCTATGAATCATTCCTTAAGAGTTTTGCTAGCTCAGAACAATGATCAAAATCATGAAAACGTAATCTACTACTTGAGTAGAACAATGATTAGGGCAGAGCACCGTTACAAACCGATCGAGAAGGAATGCTTAGCCTTAGTCTTCGCCATCCAGAAGATGTGACATTACCTTTGGGGCAACGTGTTCATGTCATTTTCAGAGTTAATCCCTTGCGAGATTACTCATGACAAGACCATCTTCACTGATTGTAGATTAGCGAAATGGGCCATATTGCTCTCACAATATGAGATACAATTCATGCCACAAAAAGCGATCAAAGATCAAGTTGTGGTAGATTCCTAGCCAATCATCCAGTTCCAGGAAGTTCAAAACTTTATGACGATCTCCCATATGAGATTACAGAAGTTAATACGACCTAGGTCTCCCCAGAAGAACAAGTGTGGCAATTATTCTTTGATGGTGCATCAAGAATAGGCCCTGAGGAAAATGTCATCGCAGGTGTGGGGTGGTACTCATTTCCCAACATAATTATGTGATCCCTCAGCATTCTCATTAACCGAGCCGTGTTATAACAATGTTGTATAATACAACACTCTTTTGATCGGGATTCAACTTGATGAAGAGATTAGAGTCAAAAATCTCGAAGCATACGATGATTCAAAGCGCATCATCAACCAGGTTCGCAGGGCATATGAAGACCGACATGAAGACTTGATGCCCTATCATAACACAACCATTAACACGACGGAGAAGTTTAAAAGCTTCTACCTTGATCATGTACTACATAAGCAAAATTCGTATTCAAATGCATTGGCATCTCTCGCTACTTCGTTGGCCCTTCCAGCCGTAGCCACGGAGAAAGTACTCGTTTACAACCACAATTTGTACTGCCTAAAATTCGCCCTTGAAGACACTAAAATTCTAAGAGGAGACCTTCAAGTTAAAGAGGTTCTAGAGACTTCTACAAGTCTCAAACTCTGGATTGGCGATTCCCTTACATTGACCTCGTCTTGTATGGCATCTTACCCGACGACCCAAGGAGGCAATTGCCATTAGAAGAAAGGCTCCTCGATTCTACTGCAGTACAATTATGCGGACATTATATCGCCGATCGTATGATAGAATCTTACTCCACTGCGTTTCATACAAAGAGGCCCAGGATGTACTTAGGAGAGCTCACGGTGATATGTACAGAGCTCACCAATTCGGACCTAAGCTCAAAGACCGACATTGAAGACTTAGTTACTATTAGGCCGAAGATAATCCCTGACAACATCACCTATGCTAAGCGATGCAATGCCTGTCAGATCCATGGTGACTTCATCAGTCAAACACCAGGACATCTTCATCCAACGTCCTCTTCATATCCATTTGAGATATGGGGAATGGAAGTTATCGGACCCATCAGCCCTCCAACATCCGAAGGACATCGCTTCATCTTAGCCATAACTCACTACTTCTCTAAGTGGGCAGAAGTTATTCCCCGGAAGGAAGTAAAGATATCAGACGTGATCAAATTCATCAAGTATCATGTACTCTATCGCTTTGGCGTACCCCGATGAATTGTCCATGATAATGGACCCCAATTCATTAGCCAAGCATTTCAGAGATTCTGTAACAAGTTAAGGATCCAAAGTGTATCTTCAACATCATACTATCCAGCTGCCAATGGTCTTGCAGAAGTCTTTAACAAGACTATTGAAAAGCTTCTCAAGAAGTTTGTCTCAAAAAGCCAACGCGACTGGGACACAAATTAGCTGAATGCCTCTTGGCCTACCGCACAACGGTGAGAACCTTGACAGAGGCTATGCCATTTTCCTTCATGTACTAATTGTTCATCAAAAGCGCTTATTTTTAGTCATATTTTTCATGTTTATTTTTTGTAAAGCATTACTATTTAATCATTTTATTGTTTAGTAATATGCAGGCCTCTATAATTAAAAAGAGAAAAGAAAGGAGACCAAAAGAAGCCTACAAGTTAAAGAGAAGCCGAAAAGCCCAACAAGCCCAAGTTAATTCAGAAATTATCCTTTCCTAAACCTGAGATAAAGGAGAAAGTTAATTTAAATTAAGTCGCTTGATCCCAAAGTCAAAGATAAAGGAGAGAATTCAAGTTTAAAATTCAGATTTATAGATAACTTATTTTCTAAGTTATCTAGAAAACAAGGTTATTATAAATTTCTAGAATTTAAATGAGGATTCTAAGGATAAATTTTCAGATGAATGGACGAGATGAAGCCACACGCCAAAATGCATGCCAAGACCCCATACTATTGTCGCGTTTTCTCCTTTATTGCAGCAAAAACACGGCTATCCTATAGCCGCTTGCATGGATGTTTGGGGAGAGTGTTCTATAGGGACTCTACTACTGGAATCCCCTATAAATACCCCTGTAGAGCAATAGAGGAGAGGCATCTCAGAAAATCAACTTTAGGGTTTTTTTTATAATCTTTTCTTTTCGAATTTCTATTGTATTTTCTAGTTTTTTTACTTTGAAGAAGACTTGTAAAGAGAAGAAGGCTTTTGTACTAGATCAGACAAATTCAATAAAAGTTCTTCTTTTCTTTCATCTCTTTTTGTTCTTTAATTGTTTTCTACAATTCTAGTTTACTTTTTTTATACAACCTTTAAATACTATTCTTAGTTTCACCATGAATATGAGTAACTAATTCTCTCGTAGCTTGCTAATCTCTCCACCAACTAAAGCCTAATTCTATAAGATAAATTGATTGAACTCTATGCCTATTTGAAACCCTAGGGATAAGTTAATGATTCTTTAAGATTAGTGATGAATTAAGTTAAACTAACTTTAGGGTATACTATTTAATAGTTATTCTTGATTTATACTTAGATACTTTGATAACTTAATGTTACGTCTAAAACAACTATTCTTATGCTATATTTTGAGACTTTGATAAACTAATATTTAATTTTATTTAGTGTACTTTAGTTAGAGTTTACTTTCTATCTTACTCTTCTTACTTGAATTTTAAGCAACACTCTAGGGTTAATCTTTATAGAATCAATATGATATTTATTTTTTGTACACTAGTGCTTGGTTGTGATAGATGATTAGTAGGCTATGATCTCTCTTTCTATTTAAATCAACTATTTTATAGCCATCATCTTTCTTCCAAGCTTTACATAGAGAGAACGTATCGAAAAGGTTACATCGCATCTCTCCCTGCGGACCGACCCGTTTAGTTATTGTTATAGCGGATTAATTGTGAGAAAATAGAGAAATCCCTTAACCTTAACTTTTACTTTTTACTCTCTTTTTCTCCATCAATCAAAATTTTGGCACCGTTGCTGGGGAGCGAACGGTACAATTTTCTTTGTTAACTAAGCCCTAATTTTTCTATTTTTTTGTGTGCAGGTTCAGAGAATAAGAAAATAAATTACAGAAAAGGACATGTAAGTGGTTGTAGGACTCTACATACAAAGTAGAGCCCCTAAACCCTCAACAAGGTCGTGCAAATGCGGCAAAATCCGCGCAAACGCGGCCAGTTTGAGTTGACTACTGATATGTTTTCTGTAGGGCTGCTTTAAATTGCTTAAGTTGTTCACTGCAATTGATATTTTTTCTATTTGATAACCATACATATTTCTAATAATTTAACAGTAATTTATTTGTTGATTAACTTAAAAAATTATTTAGACTCTTGCATCATAGGTATGTGTCTATTTAAATTCTTTAATTTTATTGAAGAGTGCTAGAGGCCAGGTATGTTCACATTGCATATAAACTAGGAAGCACCCGTGGCTGATTTACTGCTTTTGAGTGAATTCTTTTCTATTTGTTTGTACACGTGCACTAATACATCTTAAGTGCAAAATCCATAAACAACATAAGGTGGAGACGTCATTACCCTTCCTTAGCTCACAAACCACTTCCCTTGCACTCTTAACCTAACTCTAATTTAGAATTAACTAGATATTAGCCCTAGGATTAATCGAACTTACTAGGAGATTGCCTAAAGGAGGAAGTTGTGTTAGAACATAACTCTTGCCAAATCGGTAACTAGGCAGGGGATTGAGGGGCGAAGACTCGAAGGTTGGTGGTTTGGCTTAATTAGGCCCATCTTGACGGATACCTCCCACCAATCTTGCCACCTACCTGGTCGATTAACTTGTGGTTAAGGTCTGCAATATATCTCCTATAGATAATCTAAAGTTAGGAGTCATCTAGGTCTAAGCTTATCTTAGAATAGGATTGACTGATTTTTATTTTCTTTTTGATTGGTGAAATAGTTTGAATTGATTGTGCATGCAATATGGTCGATAGACCCAATTATATCTAGATTAATTCGGACTAAGTCACCACCTCAACCTCACCAAATCATGACACAACCGATATTTCTAGAGGATAGGTTCTATCCTACTAGGACATCTCTTCTGTCTTGCATTCAGCTTCCTGGAGATGAAAGCAAAAGCTTTGAGATAAAACCACAATTCACTAACACTCTCTCTAAATACCATGGTCTAGAGTCTGAGAATGCATACTTCTTCATAAGAGAATTTAAAGAGGTATTCCTCGTGACGAGGATACCATAGTTAGGAGATGATGCAACAAGGTTATGTTTTGTACCATTCGCCTTCAAGGACCTAGCCAAGAAATGGCTATACAGCTTAGCAGAGAGTTCTATCACATCGTGGGACACTTTCATCAAAGCCTTCTTAAAAAAGTTTTACTCTATCTATAAGACTGCTCTTATGAGGAAAAACATAATGCAGTGCAAATAAAAACCTAACAAACTGTTTTGAAAATATTTTGAATGTTTCAAAGACCTTCTTGTCTAATGCCCTCATCATGGCATAGAGAAATGGTAGCTATGCCAAATCCTCTATGATGGTCTAAATTACTAAAACAGAACTCTCCTAAAATCCATGAGTCAAGGGAGATTCTTAAATGCAGATGAACATGAAGGATGGAAAATAAATGAAGAACTAGCGAAAAAAATCCTCCAAAGGGAACCTTCCCCCGAAGAGTCTAGAAATTCCAACTCAATCTCTTTCAAAAGAGGTCTCCACTTGATAGAGGACTTCATAGCAACTAAGGTTAAATTAGCTTACATTATGTGAAGGTTAGAAGCCATAGAACTTAAGGGTCCTATTTCTGTGAACCAAGGCAGCCCAACACTACCTGCGGGCTATACTTACTGTCAAGTTATGAATCATGTATTTGAACAGTGTCCCGTGTTCATGGCTCATCAAATATTGCTTGAATATATGAATGCAGCATTCTCAAGGCCCACTAACAATCCATATTCATGAACATACAATCCCGATTGGAGAAATCACCCAAATTTCTCATGGACCCAAAACACCAACGATTATCATAGGCCCAATTTCTCCAAAAATTTCCAACCACCTCATTATCAACCTAATTTTTCCAATCAAGCTCCATAACCTTCCTCCAAAATTCCACTACTGATAAAACTGATTTTGAGAAAATTTGACATCTTTTATGCAGAATACGAGACAAGTCACATCTAGATTAAAGGGTCAAATGAGTAAGTTAACCAGTTTCAAAAGTGAAAGGCCCACAGAGACTTTGCCTAGTCAACCGGTAACAAACCCTAAAAACTCTAGTCAAACTCATGTGGCTCAAGAGGATACAATAAACCAATGTAATTTGGTTCATACATTGCGGTAGGGAAAACAAGTCGATAATCACGTGTCAATGCCACTGCACACAACTCAAACATCCACTCCTTCTAGTTTCACTCCACCCACTTTCGAAGATAAGTTAGCCGAACAAGTGCATAAGTCTACAACCCCATTTTCTAATAGGCTTAGGAGTAATAATAATGTACAAATAGACAAAATACTTGAGATCTTTAATTAATTGAAGATTAACGTATCACTTCTTGATGTAATCCAACAAGTCCCTAGTTATGCCAAATTCCTTAAGGACATGTGCACCAAGAAAAGAAAGACCAATGTGCCTAAAAAGAATTTTCTAGCCACTAACATTAGTGAGCTATTGTCCAACCAAATCCCGATCAAGTACAAGGATCTTGGTTATCCCACCATCTCTTGCATAATAGGTCAGACGGAAATTAATCAAGCACTTCTTGATTTGGAAGCGAATATCAACTTACTATCTTTCTCAGTATATCAACAATTTGGGTTAGGCAAACTTAGCCCGACTCAAGTAACAATCCAGTTAGGTGACGGGTCAATCAAAGTCCCTAAAGGAGAAATAACCGGTGTCCTTATCCAAATAGGAGAATTTATCTATCCAGTAGATTTCTTTGTCTTAGGGACCCAACCATTCTCTAATCCTAAGTCCCAAAATCCCATCATCTTAAGACGCTCGTTCCTAGCAACTGCAAATGCAATTATAAATTGTAGAAATAGATCCATGAGATTGACTTTTGGAGACATGACTAAGAAAGTCAATATTTTTATCTTAGAAAAATACCCCTATGATATGGACGATGCACCTTTAGAGGTAAACCTTATTGAGGACTTGACAAGTGAGCATAGTGAGGAGATAAAAGTAGAAGCTGAGTGTGACGCTGAGTTGAAATCCGAGGATTTCAAACTTGATAAGTTAGTCAATTCTACTATTGAGTGGGCATCAAGCCAAGTTCATTAGATTCGGAGCAACAAGCTTGACTCCTCCGTCTATCGAGCCATCTCCTTTCTTAGAGCTAAAGCTTTATCCAAACATCTCAAGTATGCCTACCTAGGTGAACAAAAAACTCTCCCAATCATTGTTGCATCAACTTGACTGGTGGGCAAGAAGAGGACCTTATGACAATCTTTAGGAAATATCGGAAAGCTATTGGTTGGACGATGACTGACATAAAGGGATTGAGTCCAGCTATAGTTCAACACCAAATCTATCTAAATGAAGAGGCAAAACCAAAGAGAGACCCACAGTAGGTTAAACTCGATTATGCAAGAGGCCGTTCAAGCTGAAATAGTAAAACTTTTAGATAATGGGATAATTTATCCCATTTCTGATAGTCAATGGGTCAGCCCAATCCATGTGGTCCCTAAGAAACCTGATTTTACAGTGGTAGAGAATAAAAACCAAGAGTTGGTACAAATGCGACTCCCTACAAAGGTTCGAGTTCGCATGGACTATCGGAAATTAAATGCTATCACTCGCAAAGACCATTTCTCTTCCATTTATCGATCAAATGCTTGAATGACTAGCTGGGTACAAGTATTACTATTTGTTGGACGGTTACTCGGGGCACAATCAAATCCCCATAGCTCCAGAAAATAACGTTTACTTGTCCATTCGCCGAATGCCTTTCGGTCTATGCAATGACGCCGCGACACTCTAGCGTTGTATGTTAAGCCTATTCTCCAACATGATCGAAAGATTATTAGAGATCTTTATGGATAATTTCTCTATTTATGGAGACTCATTCGATCAATGTCTTCACATTTTAGAACTTGTCCTCAAACGATGCACGGATTGACTTTGAATTGGGAAAAGTGCAACAACATGGGATTATCCTAAGTCATGAAATTTTGAAAAAAGGGATTGAAGTGGACAAGGCGAAGATATCATGGCCAAGCTTCCCACACCAAAATGTGTAAAAGACATCCGTTCCTTTTTAGGACACGCTGGTTTCTATCGTAGGTTCATTAAGAATTTTAGCAAAATTGCTAAACACTTAACTATCCTTTTAGCTATAGACGTGCCCTTCATCTTTGATGACGAATGTCTTAACTCTTTAGGAGAAGCTCAAAATGGAACTTATCTCTGCGCTCATAATTTCTGCCCCAGATTGGTCTAAACCATTTGAGATCATGTGTGATGCTTCCGATTTCGCCATAGGCATTGTCTTAGGACAACGCATAGACAACAAGCAGCATGTTATCTACTATTCAAGTAGACTTTTAATGGTGCCCAATTGAACTATACTACAACCGAGAATAAATTCTTAGCAGTAGTGTTCGCATTGGAAAAATTTTGTCTATGCCTACTTGGAACCAAAACCACCATATTCACCGACCATTCCGCACTTTGATACCATATGCAAAAGAAGGACGCGAAGACCTGACTTATCCATTGGATCTCCTCCTTCAAGAGTTTGAACTCGAAATTCGAGATAAAAAGGGTGTCGAAAACATCATCCCTGGTCACCTCTCTCGTGTTCCAAATGCCACTTCCAATGAGTTGCCAATCAATGATTACTTCCCCGATGAACAACTCTTAGCTACCTTTAGGGAACCATGATTTGCTGACATAGTCAACTACTTAGTCACAAACCAAACCTCATCTCATTGGTCAAAACAAGATGTATATCGGTTCTTGTCTCAAGTCAAATATTTCATTTGGAAGGGACCTTATCTCTTTAAATATTGTTCTGACCAAATCATTAGGAGATGTATTCCCAATTAGGAAGTGAAGAGTGTTCTAGTCTTTTGTCATGAGCTTGCATGCGGTGGACACTTTGGTCCCCATAAAATTACCGAAAAAGTACTACAAAGTGGGTTCTATTGGCCCACTTTGTTTAAGGATACATTCGACTTTTGCAAGACGTGCACAAGATGCTAAATGATAATTAGGATTTCAAAACGAAATATGATGCCCCTAAGCCCAATTCTAGAAGTAGAACTCTTTGACGTTTGGGGCAGCGACTTTATGGGATCCTTTTCTAGTTCATTTAGGCACCAATACATCTTGGAGACTATGGATTACGTATCCAAATATGTAGAAGCTATCCCATGCAAGACAAACGACAACAAAGTTATTGTCAAGTTCTTGAAAGAAAACATCTTTTCACACTTTGGAACCCCTCGTGCCAAAATTAGTGATAATGGCTCATATTTCTACAATAGAACGTTTGAAGCTCTTATGCGGAAATATGTCATAACATATAAGTTATCCACGCCTTGCCATCCTAAAACTAAGGCATGTAGAAGTTTCGAATAGACAAATAAAACTTATCTTGAAGAAAACTGTGAATCAAAGCCAAAAAACTAGTTCACCAAATTGGTAGATGCCTTATGGGCATATAGTACTGCCTTTAAAATGATTCTAGGGATGTCTCTTTATAGGTTAGTATTTGAAAAGACTAGCCACCTTCCTGTCGAGTTAGAACACCGAGCCTTATGGGCTATTAAGCATCTAAATTTTGAATTAGATAAGGCCGGTGCGCTTCGAAAATTTCAAAATTTTGAACTTGAGGAGTACGAAAATGCGAAGATTATGAAGGATAGAGTTAAGGTTTTTCAAGATAATTTTATCATGAGAAAAACTTTTGTCCACGGACAAAAAGTATTACTCTATAATTATAAGCTTCATCTTTTTCCAGTAAAGTTGAAATCATGATGAACAGGGTTATTCATTGTTAGGACGATATTTTCGTATGGAGCAGTAGAGATATGCAACACTAAGAATGGTAATATATTCAAGGTAAATGGTCAACATTTGAAACTATTTTTAAAATCAGTATCGGAAGCAGACACAGCCATACATCTTCTTGACCCAATGTATCGGTAACATAACATCATCTCTTTCTACACTTTATTCCTTGCATACATACTTTCATTCATACATTTGGAAAAATGCATGAGATAGGTGTGGGGGAGTGTCTAACATGTAACATCTAACATTCTAACATGTGACATAATGAACATGATAAAAAAATTATTTTTTTTTACTAACAGACTAACATAGGTAGGTACTAATAAAAAAATAATAAAAAAAGTTTTGGAAAAAAACAACATTTTGATTTATTTTTGTAAGTAATTAAGTTAATTTTAAGGATTAGGAAAATCATAATTAAGATTTCTTATACTTAGTTTGAATAAAATTATTTGTTTGAGTTTTAGGTTCAGGAGGAAAAATTGAAAAACCTGATTACCTTGATGAAATATGCAAACTTTATACACTTACATACTAAGGATTCGAAACAAAGACTCTTGTGCCTTAGGGGGAAAATATATATATATATATATATATATATATATATATATATATATATATATATATATATATATATATATATATATATATATATATATATATATATATATATATATATATATATATATGAAAATAAACAAACCTAATTATAGATTATCTAGGTGCTTTGCCTAAGAAAGCCTTGATATTTACGCGAAAAATAATTAAGTAAGTTTGAAAAAAAAGAGAAAAAATATATAATATATGTATTAACACATCTAATAATCAATTAGCTAGGCATGAGAGCCTCAAGAAGCTTTGATACCTACATAAAATAAAATTTAGATGAGTTATACAAAATAAAAAAAGGAGTGCTTAAAGGGCAATGAGGTGGTAATACTTTAAACTTCTTTCAAAAAAAAAAAGAAAAGAAAACAAAATAAAGGATTATATATATATAGTCTATACAAGGCATAAGCGTTGAAGTTGAAGAATCCCGAGTCAAAAAATTCAAGGTCACAAAGGTGCATATGATTTAGGCTAAAATAATAGACTAAGTGAGAAATTTAGTTTTAATCCTAACCTAGATTGATAAAAAATATTTGCATCAAAACTAAGTATAGGAATGAATAATTAAGTGATCCTAAGACTTATAAATTACTTGGTTTTTGCAAAAATCTCTCAATTATTTTTCATTTTCAAAATGAATTTTTGAAAATACTAACACTTTATTTTTCTTCCTTTATGGATTTTGTGGTGTAATTCACTGAAAACCCTCATGAGATAACACTCGTCCTCTAGGGCTAACCTAGGGGTTTAACGGCTTGTTGTACGTGGTAAGTGCAACCGTGTTTCCTAAGAAAGTGAGTTAGTTTAGATTAGATTAGTTTAGACTTTTCTTTTTATTTTGCTCGAGGACGAGTAAAAGATAGGCGTGGGGGTGTGATTGTTCATCAAAAATGCATATTTTTAGCCACATTTTCATGTTTATTTTTTATAAAGCATTACTATTTAATCATTTTATTGTTTAATAATGTGCAGGCCTCTATAATTAAAAAGAAAAAGAAAAGAGCTCAAAAGAAGATCACAAGTTAAAGAGAAGCCCAAGAGCCTATCAAGCAAAGTAAATTCAAAAATTCTCATATCCTAAATTGGAGATAAAGGAGAAAATCAATTTAAATTAAGTTGATTGATTCTCAAGTCAAAGATAAAAAAGAGAATTCAAGTTTAAAATTCAGATTTATAGATAACTTGTTTCCTAAATTAAACAAGGTTATTTTAAATTCTAGAATTCAAATGAGGATTCTAAGAATAGATCTTCAGATGAATGAATTAGATGAAGCCACGCGTCAAAACACGTGCCCAGACCCCCTACTATTGCCACATTTACTCCTTTATTGCCGCGAAAACGCGACTATCCTGTAGCCGCATGCGTGGAGATTTGGGGGGACTGTTCTATAGGGACTCTACTACTGTGATCCCCTATAAATACTCCTACTGAGTAACAGAGAAGAGGCATCTCAGACAATCAAGTTTAAGATTTTTTTTAGATCATCGTTTCTTTCTTAAATTTCATTGTATTTTCTAGTTTTTTTAATTTGAAGAAGACTTGTAAATAGAAGAAGGCTTTTGTACTGGACCGGTGACAAATTCAATATAGGTTCTTATTTTTTCATCTATTTTTGTTCTTTAATTTGTGTTCTTCAATTCTAGTTTACTTTCTTTATGCAACCTTTAAATACTATTCTTAATTTCACCATGAATATGAGTAATTAATTCTCTCATAGCTTGCTAATCTCTCCACCAACTAAAACCTAGTTCAATAAGATAAATTGATTGAACCCTATGCCTATATGAAACCCTAGGAATAAGTTAATGATTCTTGAAAATTAGTGATGAATTAAGTTAAACTAGCTTTAGGGTGTACTATTTAACGGTTACTCTTGGTTTATGCTTAGATACTTTGATAGCTTAATATTAAGTCTAAAACAACTTTTCTTATGTTGTATTTTGAGACTTTGATAAACTAAAGTTTAATTTTATTTAGTGTACTCTAGTTTGAGTTACTTTCTATATTACTCTTCTTACTTGAATTTGAAGCAACACTCTAGGGTTAATCTTTATAGAATCAATATGATATTTATTTTTCATAGACTAGTACTTGGTTGTGGTAGATGATTAGTAGGCTATGATCGCTCTTTTTATTTAAATTATCTCTTTTATAACCATTATCTTTCTTTTTAAGCTTTACACAGAGAGAACATATTGAAAATCTTGCATCACATCTCTCCCTGCGGATCGACCTGTTTAGCTCTTGCTAAAGCGGATTAATTGCGAGAAAATAGAAAAATCTCTTAACTTCAACTTTTACTTTTTACTCTCTTTTTCTCTATCAATCATGTACGGATGTGAAGTTATACTTTCACTGGAGATCAAAATCTCATCTTTGCAAGTTTACTTGATAACCATGATGACAGATGAGGATAAGCACTGATTGCGCCACTAAGAGTTGGAAGCTTTAGGCGACAAATGCCTACAAGCCAACAGCAAATCGACCTCTATCAAGCTCAGATTTTCAGAGCCTTCAATAAGAAGTCAGTGAATGAATTTTCAAGAAAGGCGATCTTGTCTTAGCTATTAGAAGACCCATGGTTATGACACATAAGTCGAAAAAAAAATTTCATCCCAAATGGGAAGGACCATTTGTAGTAGAGTCAGTCTATTCAAATGGAGCATACCGCCTTATAACTCTGGATGACGACACGCTCATGGTACCATTCAATGGCAGATTCCTGAAGAAATACTATCCTTAACGGGATACTTCTCATGATCAAGTTAACACAACACCTCTAATCAAGACTTCACCCTGATCAATCAGATGGATTAGGGTTTAAGATCGAAGATATTTGAAAAAGCGCCAAAGAAAAGCTTTCTCATCCAATGGATCATATCATGGTTGATCGACACCGAGCCGCCGAACACTGGTGACATTATGATGCATAATATCAACATTGAAGCAATGATAAAGTTAGAAACATCAGTTTTAGCTTTGTCACATTTCTCATAATCAACTTAATACTACACCTCTGACCGAAGATCCACCTGGTAAATCAGATAGATTAGGACTTAAGATCCAAGATGTTTGGGAGAGCGCCAAAGAAAAGCTTCCTCATTCAATGGATCACATCACGGTCGATCGACTTCGAGCCTAACAAACATTGCTAACATTGTGGTGCATGATGTCAACATTGAAGGAACAAAGTTAGAAACTTCAGTTTTAGCTTTGTTACTCCTCATGATTAAGTTAATACTACACCTCTGATCGAAGCTCTACCCTAGTCAATCTGATAGATTAGGGTTTTAGATCCAAGATGTTTGGGAGAGTGACGAAGAAAAAATTCCTCATTCGGCGGATCACATCACGATCGATCGACGCCGAGCCGACCGAATATTGCTGACATTGTGGTGCATGATGTCAACATTGAAGGAACAAAGTTGGAAACTTTAGTTTTAGCTTTGTCAATCTTTTCATAATCAAGTTAACACTACACCTCTGATCGAAGCTTCACCTTGGTCAATCAGATAAATTAAGGTTTGAGATTCAGGATGTTTGAGAGAGAACCAAAGAAAAGATTCCTCATTCGGTGGATCACATCACAGTCGATCGATGTCGAGCTGACCGAACATTGCTAATATTATGATGCATGATGTCAACATTGAAGCAAGGAACAAAGTTAGAAACTTCTGCTTTAGCTTTGTCACTCTTCTTATGATCAAATTAACACTACACCTCTAATTAAGGCTTCACCCTGATCAATCGATGGATTAGAGTTTGAGATCTAAGATGTTTGGGAGAGCGCCAAAGAAAAGCTTCCTCATTTGATGGATCACATCACGGTCGATCGATGTCGAGCCGACAGAATATTGCTAATCGGTCGCTGATATTTCACATTCATTGTCACATTCTCATACTTATTATATAATAAACTCTGCTTTTAATCCTAATTATTTTTCAATTTATATGCAGGCCTATTGCTAAAGGAAAGGAAAGAGAAACGAGCCCAAAAGCCCATCAAAATTCTGATTTAATTCAGAATTAATTTGAAATCAGAAAATCAGGGCAGATCATGAAAAATTAGGGAACTTGAAAACCGGTTAAAACAAATCTTCCCAAATCAATCGGTTAAAGCCAAGATCAAAGGTAGTTTCATCAAATTCAGGAGCTGAAACGGAGAAACCAGTAAGAGATAAAGGTGTATCACCAAACGAGGGATTACCACCAACCAGGTGTGGCCACATGGCCATACCATGGCCCGCGGAATGCGGCCAAAGCTGCTCCGCAGCTTGATTGAAGTGGTAGGGGGGCGTTTGCTCCCCCTATCTTCATACGCCCTCCCCCGCTGGGTTTTGCCTATAAATACTAGGTTTTTCAGAGCGTACAGGGAACGACCAAGTAAAGAGTAGAATTTAGGCTATTCTATAATTTTTAACTTAGGTTTTTAGTTTTCTTTTATGTAATTTTTATTTTCTTTATGTAACTGAGAGGAGAGGAGATTTTCATGGAGGAATGAGAACAGGCTTTTACTGAGGGTGACACCGGTGTATGTAATCTTTTCTTATTATTATTTGAATCGAATTGAAGTTTTCTTTCTTTTCTATTCTTATTTTTGTTTGCTTCCCTCTTCTGTGTTTGTGAATCCAAATGACTCTGATTGAGTTTGGATCTGCACATAAAAATACAAAATTTCAGAACTTTAAAATAGAGATGTGCAAGTGCTCAATTCTACCGCTATAGCAAGTGGCTACGCGGGTCGTGATCCACAAGGCGGGACTAGCGATGGAAGCTTTTTAGTAAGTCTTCTTTTAAGATACAAAGTTTGGTTAAAGTTCTTCTTTGGTTCTTAAAAAGAAAGAGAAAAAGAGTTATAGTTAAGTTAGAAAGAAAGCGATAGATGGAGAAGGTGGAGAAAAATGGAGAATGATTATTTATAAAGAAATGAAAAAGGAGTGATGAAAGAAGTGGGTGTTGGTGATCTAAACTAAAGAAATAAAAGAAAAGAAAGAAGATTAAAGAATACTTACCTAGTTTGGTTGTTGACTTACCTGGAACCCTTGCATGTTCTACCTTGCTTCGGAGGCGTTCAACATATAAGCCATAGGATCGAGCTCAGTTCCCAGTCACATTACATCATCAAGACGAACAAGAATGAAATGATACGGAGTCTTGAGGAGGAGAACATCATCATGAATTATCGTTGGCACTCACACAAACATTGTTATACTAATGCTTCTGGATTCACTTACATGCTCATTAAAGCCAAAAGAGGTAAAGTAGAAAGAAGAAGAAGAAAATAAAAGTAAAGACGAACATAAAAAAAAATACCTTGTATTACTTGCAGAAATGATGGAAGTAAGGAGAAGGGTACATCAGTGTCACTCTCAACATAAGCCTCTCTCTCTTACTTACATGAATCTCAATCTAACCTAAGCTTACATACAAATTAAAATTACATAAAAAGAAAACAGAAACCTATACTACTAAGAGTGAAAAACTGGACTAAATCCTATCTCTGCATGGTCGTCTCTTGAGGCTCTGAAAATCCCAGTATTTATAGGCAAAACCCAACCTACAGGATCATATGAAGATAAGGGGAGCAAACGCTCCCCCTAACTCTCCAACAGAGCCGCGGAAACGCGGCCAAAAGCCGCGTTTCCGCGGCCAGGGTGTGGCCAGGTGGCCACTGTTGGTGGTGCTTCCTGGTTTCTTGATTTGTAATTATCTTTATCTGGATTTGCAATTTATGTCCGTGATTTTGACGAAATAGCCTTTGATCCTTGGCTTCAACCGATCGATTCAGGGAGGATTCTTCTCAACCGATTTTCAACTTCTCTGATATGCCAAGATTTAGCCCTGATTCCTTGATTTCGAATTTATTCTGAATTAAGTCAGGATTTGGTGGGCTTTTGGGCTTATTTCTCTTCACTCTCCTTTAGGAATGGGCCTGCAAATAAATTAGACATTTAATTAGAAAAATGCAGAGTTTATTCTATAATAAGTAGGAGAATATGATATTAAATGTGTACTATTAGTGACCAATCACACCCTATACCTATCTTTTGCTCGTCCTCGAGCAAAATAACTAAACTATACTAAGGATTATTAGACCACTTTCGCAGGTCACGCGATTGCACTGAGCATGTGCAACAAGCCGTTAAACCTCTAGGTTTCCCCTAGAGGACGAGTTTTGTCTCGTGAGGGTTTTCAGTGGATTACACCCACAAAATTCATAAAGAAAGAGAAACAAAAAGTTAGTATTTTTGAAAAGCATTTTGAAAGAGAAAAATATTTGAAATATAATTGTAAGACTTAAGTAATCTATAAGTTATAGGAAAACTGAATTTTTCATTCCTAAACTTAGTCTCTATTCAAAAATTTGTTATCAATCAAAGTAAGGAGTCAAATTGTACTTCTCACGTAGTCTATTACTTTACCCTCAGTCATATGCACCTTGTGATTGTGAAAATTTGACTAAGGGTTCTTTAACTCTAACTCTTATGCCTCATTTATTTTATATATATATAAATTTTTTTTGGTATTATTCCTTAGTTCTATTAGGCTTTCTAATCTGCCCATGTAACGAGCCTTTAATCGATGACTCCTAAACCAAACGGTCTTAGGGTACCGGGCGAGAAAGCACCCCAAGGACTTAAGGACTCGAGCAAATAAGGCCACAAAACTAAGGATTTTATTATATGAACCCCTTTTAGGCGTGAATACTTATGCTTCATGAGGCATAAATACCCAGCTTCATCAGAGGATTTATATATATACTTTTTTTTCTCAAACTTATCTAATTATCTTTTGCATAAATACTAAGGCTTGCTTAGGCCAAAGCACCTAGCTAATAATTAGATTTGTTTATATATTTTTTTCTTTTTCATAATATTTTTTTTATAAGGCATAAGAATCTTTATTTTTGAACCCTAAGTGTGTAAGTGTATGAAGTATGCATATTTCATTAAGGTAAAGATCAAGACTAAATTACTTTGACTAATTATCTTCCTAACCTTAAAAATCAAACAAATAATCTTATTTTGACCAAGTTTAAGAAATCCTAATTTTGATTTTCCTATTCCTTAAAATTGACTTAATTTCTTACAAAAAATATGTCAAAATATTGTTTCTATTTTCAAAAAGTTTTTAAAAGTAAAGAAATTTTTTTTTAAATAAAAAAAAAAAACTTAAGTTATGTTAGACCCTCCCCCACACCTATCTCATGCATTGTCCTCAATGTATGAATTAATGCATAGATGCATGAAAAAGAAGAAAGGGAAGGAAGATACTACCTTAAGGTGGTGGTTCTGGTGGTGGTCTGATTGGTCCACGAAATGCGGCCCAATCGACTTTTCGTGGAGTTCGGAGGAACCCACCAAAAATCTCTTTAATATAACCCATTAAAATGATGTATCCATGAAGGATTTTTATTAAAAATTTAACCCCATCTAATTTTCAAATTTTATAATTAATTTCGAAGTCAAATTTGTCAACAGTCTTGTCCCAAAATGGAGTGTTAAAAGATAGAATGATTGACTCGGACTCAGGAAGTACTGAAACAAATACTGACTCAGGAAAGTGACTTAAGTCAAGTAAAGGTTCAGGAGTCGAGATTGGTTCAGGAAGTGGGTCCAAATCAAGAAGTTGAAACTCAAGTCCACATTCATTTTCCAACACTGGAATGTGACTTAATATTGGTGATTCAAGTTCAAGAATGATAGGTGTGGGAATCAAAACTGACTCTAAAATATTACTCAAGTCGGGTAACAAAACAGGAGTCAATATTGATTCGGGAATTTGAACTGGATCATAGATTTGAGAATCTAGGTCACATTTCTCATTGAGTTCATTGTCATAAAAAGGAGAACTTGCCAATTTGTCAATAGGACTTTCAAAAGTATAAAATTGGTCAAGTTCAATATGATCATTAAAGATGGGTGATTCAATTTCATGATGAATTGGCACAGGATCCAATATTGACTCGGGAAAAAGATTGAAATCAAGTGAAAATACCGGAGTCATTATTGAATCGGGAAGTAAAATTGAATCACTAAGTTGAGGTTCATGATCATATTCATTTTCAAGTTCAATTCAGAAAAGGGATAACTTGCCAAACTGTCAATGTCACTTTCAAAATTTGTAGTTTGGGCAAGTTCAAATGATTGTGCTGAAATGGAACCTTGTGTTCCAAAACAACATGACTCTTTGGCTCTAACAGAATGGTTACCGACATCAGAACTGGTCAAACGATGAGAACGTAGAGATTGGACCAGCATATCTATGTCGTGATTACGAGCGTTTTGAGCCTGAGTCATGGCTTCAAGCATCTTTTCATAGTTGATAGGTTCATCGCTTTATTACGATTGGTCTTGAAAAGATGAAGTGTTGTTTTGGGATTGGTGGTAAAATTGTGAGTCCATCAGATTTTGTGATTGTTGTTTGGACTCACGCATACTCATTTCCAAAATTGATGGTTTTCTATTTTGGACTGGTGGAACTGAGTATGAATCTTGGAAATATTGTGGACCAGGTGGATAAAGAGGATAAGTTGGTTGAAAATTGGACTCGGAGGAGGTGAATCCGCACTGACTCTGTGAAGAGTTGAAATTATTATGGAAATTATGGTTATAAGATTGGGGGTATGGGTTAAATTGATTCGGATAAGACCAATCCGGCACACTATGTTGGTCAAAGTTATGATATGCTGGGTTGGTAATATCCGAAAAAGAAGTTAGTGTGTAATATGGATTACCATTAAAATTGAAAAAATTGTTGTTATAAGCCATATCACACAATAAAACACAAACAAAAACAAACAAATAAGCAAACAAAAAAGAAAAAATTCTAAACTAAGTTAGGGTAGACCTATGACCTAGACGACTCCTAACTGATTAGACTGTCCACGGGAGGTATAATGCAGACTTTGACAACAAGCTAATCAGCCAGGTCAGGGCAACATTGGTGGGAGGTTATCCGTTAAAGACGTTCCTTAATTAAGTAACCACCAACCTTCGGGCTTTTGGCCCTTAATCCCCTTCCTAGACACTGATTTGGCAGGAGTCAAATTCCAACACTTTTCCCCCTTAAGATAATCTCCTAATTGAGTTCGAGATGTCCCTAGGGCCAACGTCTACTCATTTTTAGTTAGGCTTGGGTTAGTGAGTGAGGAGATTGTTTGTGGGCTAAGGGAGGGTAATGACTTCCCCACCTTATCTTGTTTATAGGACAAGCCCTTAAGTCAATTCAGTGCAGTGTACAAGTATGTAGAAAAAGTAACATTCAAGCAATCATACAAGAATGAACCTTATACTAAATGCTATGCACACATACCTTGGCTCCAACGCTCTTCAACAGTAAAAAAAAATGGAATGAAATAGACACGTGCCTAAATGCAAAGTCTAAATCATTTTAGCATTTACAATCATCATTTTACTGTTGAGGTTAGAAAGTAAATAGAGTGAATCAAGCAAGGAAATAAATGCTACGGATATTCAGATTTTTAATTCAGCCAACCTACAAAAATACAGGTTAGTAGTTCACTCAGTTTTGCCACTGGAATGTAGCAAATCTGAGGGCTTCTTGGCTCTGCTTTCTTAAGCAGAGTACAAGGCCACTTATATGTCCACTGCAACAGATATTCCTTGTTGTTAAATCTGTACAAAAAAAAAGAAGAAAGTTAACCAAAAATGTAAACTTTTAAGAGAGTAACTTACCGTCCCTCCCCGGCAACGGCGCCAAAATTTAATTGAGTTTGGAACTGCACACAAAAATACAGAATTTCAGAACTTTAAAATAGAGATGTGCAAGTGCTCAATTCTACCGCTATAGCAAGTGGCTATGCGGGTCGTGATCCACAAGAAGGGACTAGCGATGGAAGCTTTTTAGTAAGTCTTCTTTTAAGATACAAAGTTTGGTTAAAGTTCTTCTTTGGTTCTTAAAAGAAAAGAGAAAAAGAGTTATAGTT
Source organism: Agave tequilana (assembly GCA_038442645.1). Taxonomy (NCBI): domain Eukaryota; kingdom Viridiplantae; phylum Streptophyta; class Magnoliopsida; order Asparagales; family Asparagaceae; genus Agave; species Agave tequilana. The sequence continues at coordinate 48,309 of JAVJIF010007928.1, forward strand.
AAGTTAGAAAGAAAGTGATAGATGGAGAAGGTGGAGAAAATTGGAGAATGATTATTTATAAAGAAATGAAAAAGGAGTGATGAAAGAAGTGGGTGTTGGTGATCTAAACTAAAGAAATAAAAGAAAAAAGAAGATTAAAGAAATACTTACCTAGTTTGGTTGTTTACTTATCTGGAACCCTTGCATGTTCTACCTTGCTTCGGAGGTGTTCAACACATAAGCCATAGGATCGAGCTCAGTCCCCAGTCGCATTACATCATCAAGACGAACAAGATGAAATGATACGGAGTCTTAAGGAGGAGAACATCATCATGAATTATCGTTGGCACTCACACAAACATTGTTATACTAATGCTTCTGGATTCACTTGCATGCTCATCAAAATCAAAAGAGGTAAAGTAGAAAGAAGAAGAAGAAAATAAAAGTAAAGACGAACAAAAAAAATACCTTTTATTGCTTGCAGAAACGATGGAAGAAAGGAGGAGGGTACATCGGTGTCACCCTCAACATAAGTCTCTCTCTTACTTACATAAATCTCAATCTAACCTAAGCTTACTTACAAATTAAAATTACATAAAAAGAAAACAAAAACCTATACTACAAAGAGAGAAAAACTGGACTAATTCCTATCTCTGCATGGTCGTCCCTTGGAGGCTCTGAAAATCCCAGTATTTATAGGCAAAACCCAACCTACATGATCATATGAAGATAGGGGGAGCAAACGCTCCCCCTAACTCTCCAACAGAACTGCGAAAATGCTGCTTTGGCCGCGTTTCCGCGGCCAGGGTGTGGCCAGGTTGCCACACCCTTTGGTGGTGCTCCCCGGTTTCTTGATTTGTAATTATCTTTATCTGGATTTGCAGTTTATGTCCGTGATTTTTATGAAATGGCCTTTGATCCTTGGCTTCAACCGATCGATTCAGGGAGGATTCTTCTCAACCGGTTTTCAACTTCTCTGATATGCCAAGATTTAGCCCTGATTCCTTGATTTCGAATTTATTCTGAATTAAGTCAGGATTTGGTGGGTTTTTGGGCTCATTTCTCTTCACTCTCCTTTAGGAATGGGCCTGCAAATAAATTAGACATTTAATTAAGAAAATGCAGAGTTTATTCTATAATAAGTAGGAGAATATGATATTAAATGTGCACTATTAGTGACCAATCAGACTCCGATAGCCTCGAGGTTGCCTTACGCTTGCAAGTGTCGTTGATGGCTTATGGGGATGGATATTCATTTCTATGGTAGTGTAGCTTGTCCCTTCATTTTATATTGTAAATCGGGAATGGGGAAGATCCTATTTGTCATACACTGCTCGCCTTGAAACAAAGGTACATCGTCGATACGGGTCAAAGGTAAGCAGGCGCCGAAGAGGTAAGTAAGTTCTTTAGGTTTTAGTTTTCTTTCTTTTAACTCTTTAGTTTAGATCACCAACACCATCAACACCCAATCCTTTTATCACTCTTTTCAATTTCTTTGTATATATCTATTTTCTATTTTCTCTACCTTCTCAATCTACCACTTTCTTTCAAACTTAACTTTAACCAATTTTTCCTTTTCTTTTAAAGAACTAAAAGATGATCTTTAACTATTGAATGTAACTTAAAATAGAACTTGCTAAAAAATCTTCCATCGCTAGTCCCTCCTTGTGGATCACGACCCGCATAGCCACTTACTATAGCGGTAGCATTGAGTACTTGCACAACCTCAATCAAATTTTGGCGTCGTTGCCGGGGAGAGACGGTAAGTAATTCTCTTTTTAGATTTACATTTTTGGTTAAGTTTCTTCATTGTTCTTAGCGTATAGGTTTAACAACAAGGAAATTTTTGCTACAGTAGACATATAAGTGGCCCTAGACTCTGCTCTAGAAAGCAGAGCCCAGAAACCCTCAGATTTGCTACATTCCAATGGCAATCTGAGTGAACTACTAACCTGTATTTTTGCAGGTTGGCTGAATTATAAAGCTAAAATTCTATAATTATTTATTTTTTTATTTGTCTCACTGTACATATTTTTTAACCTTAACAGTAAAATGATGTTTGTTAAATGTTAAAAATGGTTTAGACTTTGCATTTGGGCACGTGTCTAATTCGTTTACATTTTATATTACTGTTTAAGGGTGCTAAACAAAAGGTACGTATGCATAGCATATAGTTTAGAAAATATTATTGGGTGATATTTGCTTGTGAATGTTACTTTTCTATATCTTGCCCACATTGCACTAAATTGATTTAAGGGCTTGTCCTATAAACAAGATAAGGTGGAAAAGTCATTACCATCCCTTAGCCCACAAACCATCTCCTCACTCACTAACCAGCCTAGCTAAAACTGAGTAGATGTTGGCCAAGGGACATCTCGGACTCATATAGGAGACTGACCTAAGGGAGAAATTGATTTGAATTTGACTCTTTCCAAATCGGTGTCTAAGGTTGGGGATTGAGGGGCGAAACCCCGAAGGTTAGTGGTTTGGCATAATTAGACCCGTTTCTTAGGCACGGAAACCTCCCACCGATCATGCCCCTACCTGGCCGATTAACTTGTGGTCAGATTCGGCAATATACCGCCCGTGGATAGTCTAACCAGTTAGGAGTCGTCTAGGCCTAAGATCTACTGTAATATCCCTAGTCAGAAATACTGTATTTTATTTTTCTAAAGTATTTAATTTAATTTACTGATTAATTTTATTATTATTAATTATATTGATTTATGACTTATTGCATTATTAAATAAATAAATTATTTTTTTGGAATGGTAAATGGTAATTTGGCTATATATATCATTACCATTATTTCATATCTATACTAATTACTTATTGCTATTATTATTTTATTAAGATTATCATTATTTCTCATTGATATTATTAGAGATATCATTATTATGGTTATTGTTATTGTTAATTAATATTATTATAGTTTGAATGTATTTATTATTATTTGTGGTATTCTTCCTTCCCTATTTCCCATTCATACCCTCACACCCAATACCCATTATCAAATCTAAGACCCAGACCCGCTAGGCCAAACTCGAAACCCACAACACAACTATACCCTATATAAATCATCTTCTTAACCTAATATCAACCCTAATTAACTCATCCTCCATCTCCCAACCTCACAGCCGCCGCACCTCCCCCAGGCTTGCACAGCCCTCCGCTGGAACTCTGCAACACCTCCTCCATCTGATCAGACGACATCCCCAAGCCCACGACAACCTTCTCCTTCTCCTTGGGCTGCAACTTCTCCTTGCTGGCCGTCTCCATCTTCCCACACCCCGGCCAACACTTCCCCGGTCTCCGACAACCCATGGCAGAACCCCAGCAACCGGATCTCCCTTGCCTTCTCTCCTTGGCGAGATCCCACCGGCAGCATGGCTGCACCACCAGGCCACGGCAGTCCCCTGCAGCCCATTGGAGCGCGATCTTCTCCCTTCGGCAGCTCATGATCTCCGGTGATAGCCCCTTGCTCCCTCTCCCTGGCTGCACACTGGCATTGGCAGCCCGAGCTTCCCTTTGATGGCCGAAGCTCCACCCCGCTAGACATCTTCGTAGCGTCGGCAGCCCCGTACACGCACCCCTGCTACGGCCGCGTCCCCTTGGTGCGTGAGTCCCCTCTCTCTCAATTCACTCTCTATCCTTAATTATTTATATGCATTGTGTTTGAATAATGTGTGTGAGTGATTTTGATTGGTTGGTGTAGAAACATATATGCACGTACTGTAATTTATGAGTGGGTGTTGAAACAGGATGCATGGGTATTTGGTTGTGCAAGTGTAGTGTATATATTGTGTGGGAAACATCTTACACCGAGCCATTTTCTGGCTCTCCGTGGATCACCGTGGATCGCCATAGGCGGGTGCGAATGCACCCTTGCCCTTCATGGTGAGATGCTCTATCCAACGACACCCTCCGCGGCCCCGGATGCCTCCGCCCGAGCCTCCGTCGGTTCGCCACAAATCGGTTCGAGGTTAGTGCTACATTTATTTGTATGGTGGCAAAAGTGTAATAATATGATAGTTTAATTAATGTGTAGGGGCATGTTGCTAAATATATATGCATGCATGTAATTTGGGTAATGATGTGTGCGTGAGTGTCTTTTAGTGTATGGGATTATTTCATGTGTATGTGAGTATATAAGTATATACGTATGTATGTATATACGTACGTATATATATGGGTGTATACGCGTGTGTATGCATGTGTGTACATGTATGTGTTATGTACATACGTATATTGTATGTATATATACGTGTATGTATCTATATGCACGTGTGGGCGTTAAGCATGTATTTATGTTTATATGTTGTGTTGGTTGCGTGCTATAGTGTTTCGGATTCGTTCGGTGAGATCCGGACCTGCTGCAGGAGCCCAGACCCGATTCAGATTCATGCTCGTTGTGGACCCGATACACAGGCAATTCAAAGACCGATTAATGGGATGATCTGTAGATCAGTACCGGTTCGTTCAGTAAAGACCAGATGGTGATTTGGTTCCGAAATTGCGTCATTTCATGTGAGTGTTCGTTCTTGTGCAATTACTTATTTACCGTTGTCAGTATGCATTTACCTGTTACACTTATCATTTCATGTGACTTTCTTTTATCTTTTAGCAGTTTGATTCCTTGTACTACTTCATGAGACACCCATGATTGCTCATTTTAATTACGTAGTTGATATGAGCTTGTATTAGCGTTATTTCATGTGTTGGTAGTTGTCGTTGTTGGCTTAGGTCTAGTTTTGATACCTCTTAGACTGTGACTTGACTCAGCTTGATCTTGAGGTTGATATAATTGGTATTAATTATCAGATTTGATATTCATGTATTTGGTTATTACTCATCCTGAATATCTTTATTTACATAAGAAACTTGATTATTTATACATGATATCTACCTGATACTATTGTCCATGTTACTTAATTGCTGGGAAAATATTGTTACACGATAACAAGACCGTCATGTTATACTTGTTACATATTCCTGTTATACCGGTATCCTGTTCATTGATATTATATATTCATGTTATACCGGTATCCTGATTACAGTTGATATTGTTACCGTGACTACCACCGAGTTATCCCTGTGATTCAAGTAACATGCATATTAAGTAATCTTGATAAACTAATAACATGATATAAAACAACTTACACTGGGATTGGGAAAATTGATGGAGGAGACAGCGTCTGTATTTTTGGTGGACCTAGGATTTAGGTTGCGCAGCCGAAAGAGGGTTCCACTGCAGGGTTCCCGTGGGGTGACTGGCACCCCGTCCTGTTTCCTGTTCCTGTTATACATGTTATACATGTACCTGTTCCTATTATACATGTTCCTGACTACCTTGTGGTAGTACCTGGTTCAGTGCCAGGAGTCTGGGCCGTGGTCCTGGGTATGCACGAGACCCACCTAAAACACAAACAATGTCTCCAACTGATCAGTTTCAATAACTGAGGACCTCGATTGGCATGTGTGATAGGCGTAGTATGGGAAGCGTCTATTACATGTGGCATTTGGTGTTCGCTGACATAATTAATAATGATAAACTGTTAATATATTGTGATTGACCGTGATCACCCGACTGTATATACATGTATAAACTATGATAGATATAGGATTGTACATCAAACTAGTGATATATGGTAGGTTATATATTATGACATCAGTTATTTGTTTACAGTTGTTTTACTTGTCTTTTATCTGCACGCTTATTCATGTTATTGTTATTCAGTTATTTGTTTATCATGTTATTTAGTTATCCTATGTTTGCAGTTATCTTGTTATTATTCTGTGTTGTTTATATGCACGAGCATTCCTCTTTACACACACAATCATTAGGTCGCTTCTGACGACCCTAGATTCACATGTCCAGGGTAGTAGACATCTTCTTATGTTGATCAGGTTTCATTGAGCTCGTACGCGTTACGAGAAGATGGAGTCTCTCTTCACTTGATTATAGGTATTCTTGCTCTTTTATTCATGTTATTTCCTGATTCTATCTTTATCGCATCCAGTTGCCATTTCTTTCCTTTATTCATCTGTTATCATTATGTTAGATATTTATATGTCATATTGCAGTGACATTAATTTATCATAGTAGATTTTTAACAGCTTGTTCAGGTTACTTTAGGCTTAGCGTATATGTGTGGGGTATTTTCCTCGCGTATATACGTCGCCGACTCTCGTCGCGACTCCATTTCCACGTATTTTGGGAAGCGGGGCGTGACATCTACCTTAAGTTAGGTTAGATGTTTTTTTTTATTTGTTTACTTATTTGTTTGTTTTTCTTTGTTTGTGTTTGACATTTCTTGTGTGATATGGCTTATAATAAATTTTCCAATTTTAATAGTAATTCATGTTACACCCTGACCTCTTTTCGAATATTACCAACCCTGCATATTATAACTTTAACCAACCTAGTATGCCGAATTGGTCTTATCCAAATCAATACAACCCATGCCCCCAATCTTATGACCATAATTACCAAATTAATTCCAACTCTTCACAGAGTCAATGGGGATTCACCTCCCCCGAGTCCAATTTTCAACCAACTTGTCCTCCTTATCTACCTTGTCCACAATTTTCACAATATTCATTCTCCGATTTTTCTTCCTATACTCCTTTTCTAGACCAACCCATTAAAGAAAAATCTGAGTTAGAAAAGAGTATAGAAGCCATGCAGGAGGCCGAACGGAAATTTCAGGCCTCCCCGATTCCACAATTTCTCCAAGATTCATACTCAGTTCCACCAGTTCAAAATAGAAAATCTTCAATCTTGGAAATGAGTATGCGTGAGTCCGAGCAACAATTACAAAATCTGATGGACTCACGATTTCACCACAAATTTCAAAACAAAACTTCATATTTTCAAGTCCAATCGCAACAAAACGATGAACCAATCGACTATGAAAAGCTGCTTGAAGCCATGACTCGACTCAAATCACTTATAATCTTGACATAGATATAATGGTCAAAACTCTCCATTCTCACCCTTTGACCATTCCTGATGTCACTAACCAATCTATTAGAGCCAAAGAATCATGTTGTTTTGGAAAACAAGATTCCATTTTAGCACACCCATTTGAACCTGCCCAAACTCTAAATTTTAAAAATTACATTGACAGTTTGGCAAGTTATCCCTTTCCTAAAATTGAACTAGAGAATGAATATGATCCTCAACCTTAACTTGGTAATTCAATTCTACTTTCTGATTCGATAATGACTCCAGTATTTTCACCTGATTTCAATCCTTCTCCAGAGTCCACATTGGATCCTGTGCCTGTCCATCGGGAAATTGAATTACCAATCTTTTATGATCGTCATATTGAACTTGACAATTTCATACTTTTGAAAGTCCTATTGACAAATTGGCAAGTCCTCATTTTTACGAAATTGAACTCAATGAGGAATGTGACCTTGAGTCTCAAATTTGTGGTCCAATTTAAATTTCTGAATCAATATTAACTCCTGTTTTGCTACCTGATTTGAGCAATATTTTAGAGTCAGTTTTGATTCTCATACCTGTCTTTTTTGAACTTGAATCATCAATCTTAGAAAGTCACATTCCATTGTTTCAGGCCTTTCCTAATTCCAGATCAATTATTCCATCTTTTCATACTCCATTTGGGACAGAGGTGTTGATAATAATGACTCTGAAATTAGTTTGAAAATTTGGAAAATAGATGGGCTAAAATTCTTAATAAAAATCATTCATATATACATCATTTTAGTGGATTATATTAAAGAGGTTTCTGGTGGGTTCCTCTGAATTCCACGCAAATTAGATTGTACCGCATTTCATGGACCAATCAGACCACCACCGAAACTACCACCTTAAGGTAATATTTTCCTTCCCTTTCTTCTTTTTCATGCATCTATGCATTAATTCATACATTGAGGACAATGCATGAGATAGGTGTGGGGAGGGTTCTAATATAACTTAGGTTTTCCTTTTATTTAAAAAAAATTATTAACATTTTCTTTACTTTTAAAAACTTTTTGAAAATAGAAACAATATTTGACATATTTTTTTATAAGAAATTAAATCAATTTTAAGGAATAGGAGAATCATAATTAGGATTTCTTATACTTGGTCAAAATAAGATTATTTGTTTGATTTTAAAGGTTAGGAAGAAAATTTATGAAAGTAATTTAGTCTTGATCCTTACCTTAATAATATATGCATGCTTTATACACTTTCATACTTAGGGTTAAAAAACAAAGATTCTTATGCCTTATTAAAAATAAATCAAAAAGAAAAAAGAAAAAGAAAAAATACATATATATATAAAAATCCTCTGATTAAGCTGGGTATTTGTGCCTCATAAAGCATAAGTATTCACGCTAAAATGCGGTTCATATAAAATCCTTAGTTTTGTGCCCTTGTTTGCTCGAGTCCTTATTGGGGTGTCTTCTCACCCGGTGCCCTAAGACCGTTTGGTTTGGGAGTCACCGATTAAAGGGTCGTTACATGGGCAGATTAGAAAGCCTAATAGAACTAAGAAATATTACCACCAAAAATAAATAAATAAATAAGGCATAAGAGTTAAAGTTAAAGAACCTTTAGTCAAAATTTCACGGTCACGAAGGTGCATATGACTTAGAGTAAAGTAATAGACTAGATGAGAAGTACAATTTGACTCCTTACTTTGATTGTAACAAATTTTTTTAGAGACAAAGTTTAGGAATGAAAAATTCTATTTTCTTATAACTTATAAATTACTTAATTCTTACAATAATATTTCAAATTTTTTCTCTTTCAAAATGTGTTTACAAAATACTAAAATTTTTCTCTTTCTTTATGCGTTTTGTGGGTGCAATCTAGTGAAAATCCTCACGAGACAAAACTTGTCCTCTAGGGAAAACCTACAGGTTTAACGATTTGTTGCACATGCTTAGTACAATCGCGTGACATGCGAAAGTGGTCCAATAATTTTTGGTTTAGTTTTGTTGTTTTGACGAGCAAAAGATAGGTATGGGGGTGTGATCGGTCGCTGATATTGCACATTCTTTGCACATTCTCATACTTCTTAGATAATAAACTCTGCTTTTAATCCTAATTATTTTCCAATTTATATGCAGGCCCATTGCTAAAGAAAAGGAAAGAGAAACGAGCCCAAAAGCCAATCAAAATTCTGATTTAATTCAGAATTAATTCAAAATAAAAAAATCAAGGCAGATCATGACAAATCAGAGAAGTTAAAAATCGGTTAAAACAAATCTTTCCAAATCAATCAGTTAAAGCCAAAGATCAAAGGTAATTTCATCAAATCCATGAGCTGAAATGGAGAAACCAGTAAGAGATAAAGGTGTATCACCAAATGAGAGATTACCACCAACCAGGTGTGGCCACCTGGCCGCACCATGGCCACGAAAACGCGGCCAAAGCCGCGTTTCTGCGGCTTGGTTGAAGTGGTTGGGGGAGCGTTTGCTCCCCCTATCTTCGTACGCCCTCCCCCGTTGGGTTTTGCCTATATATACTAGGTTTTTCAGAGCGTACAGGAAACGACCAAGCAGAGAGTAGAATTTAGGCTATTATGTAGTTTGTAAGTTAGATTTTTAGTTTTCTTTTATGTAATATTATTTTCTTTATGTAACTGAGAGGAGAGGAGATTTTCATGGAGGAATGAGAACAATCTTGTACTAAGGGTGACACCGGTGTAGATAATCTTTTCTTTTATTGTTATTTGAATCGAATCGAAGTTTTCTTTTCTTTTCTATTCTTATTTTTATTTGCTTCCCTCTTCTGTGTTTGTGAATCCAAATGACTCCGATAGCCTCGAAGTTGCATTGCCCTTACAAGTGCCGTTGATGGCTTATGGCGATGAATATCCATTTCTATGATAGTGTAGTTTACCCCTTCATTTATAGTGTAAATCGGGAATGGGGAAGATCCTATTTGTCATACTCCGCTTGCCTTCAAACAAAGGTACATCGTCAATACGGGTCAAAGGTAAGCAGGCGCCGAAGTGGTAAATAAGTTTTTTAGGTTTTAGTTTTCTTTCTTTTAATTTTTTAGTTTAGATCACCAACACCATCAACACCCAACTCTTTTATCACTCTTTTCAATTTCATTGTATATATTTATTTTCTATTTTCTCCACCTTCTCAATCTACCACTTTCTTCCTAACTTAACTTTAAACAATTTTTTCTTTTCTTTTAAAGAACTAAAAGAAGATCTTTAACCATTGAATGTAACTTAAAAAGGAACTTGCTAAAAAGCTTCCATCGCTAGTCCCTCCTTGTGGATCACGACCCACATAGCCACTTGCTATAGCGGTAGCATTGAGTACTTGCACTTTTTATTCTAAGTTTTGAATTTTGTATTTTTGTGTGGAGGTAAAAACCTCAATTAATTGCTAACATTATGATGCATGATGTCAACATTGAAGCAAGAAATAAAGTTAGAAACTTCAATTTTAGCTTTGTTACTCTTCTCATAATCTAGTCAACACAACACCTCTAATCAAGGCTTCACCCTGATCAATCAAATAGATAAGGGTTTGTGATCCAAGATGCTTGGGAGAGCGTAAAGGAAAAGCTTTCTCGTTCAACGGATCACATCACGGTTGATTGACGCCAAGCCGACCAAACAGAGGTGACATTATGATGCATGATGTAAACATCAAGGAAAAGATAAAGGCAAAATGTTAAGTTTTTTTTTAGCCTTATCACTCTTCTCTAGTATATAGACATGCACCCATCTTCAACTTAGAAGAATAGGTCATATTTTGAAGTCGAGCATGCTTAAGCAACAGTCTTAGGCACTCTTCTTTCTGATCATTCCTTTCAAACTAGAAGGATGGCATATGTAGCCTGACTTTTCATATGTAATGGTGGCATGCCCCTCTCTCCTGTTCGATTGACCGAAGCTCGACCTAATGACAAGGCATCCAAATAGTCAGATAAGCTGATTGAATGAGTTTATCTGATAGCTTATCAAGCCAAACTCATTAAAGAAGGTTCGTGAAGCATCTTTGCAGAACCTTTCTATTGTTTCTACATTCATATTCTGATCTATCGACTCTCATGGTTGGTTGAATGAGTTTATCTGATGACTCATCAAGCCAAACTCATTGAAGAAGGCTCGTGACTCATCTTTGCAAAATCATTCCATTATTTTCACATTTATATCAAGATGTGGTGATCGAATGAGGATCAAAAAAACTCCACGAAGAAGGTTAATCTCCAGACAAAATCCCTACAAAATTCATATCCACCTCCTTAATCCCCAACTCATCCGTGGGGTGAAAACCCAAGAGGTACATCACATTACTTTAAGTAACAAAATAATCCAACGTCTTCGATAGATAAAGGATAGAGGAAACAGTTGGCCTTTAAGCTCAACGAAAATCCTCGATAACTCATCATGCTGAGGGGAATAGCATGGCTAGCCCAACTCAAACGGTAGTTAGTAAAGATATACCAAATCTACTGACAGCTGAGGGTTTGCTAAAAATTCTTGGGGACCTGATCCCGCCTTTCCTTCTAAAATCCCTTACCAATTCCCATCCATGGAATGGTAGAACAATAAAAATCTGTAATTGTTTCCCCAGCGAAATAATCACAGATTGAACATGTCAGGTTAACATTATACTTCTGGCATATCCCACTGTTAAGTTAATATTATACTTCTAACAGTGATTTCCCTCAATTTCCTCAACGGTTAAGATTTTAACTTGTTAATTCTTTTCAATGGAATGACATGTACACCAAAATTGCTCAAATCGCAAAATTTTTTGGCCAAGTTTAAAACTACACCTTTGACCAAAATTGCTCATATCGCAATACAAATCCCTGTTAATTTAAAATATACCTATAACAGTGATTCTCTTGACTTTCAAGACGTTCGATGCTATGTTAAATATCACACCTCTAGCATCCATTTCATTGTTAAGTTAAATACTACACCTATGATAATGATTTTTCCTCGAGCTTTCTTATCGAAACTGAGATGTCCAATGCTAAGTTAATATCACACCTCTAGCATTCATCTCGCTGTCAAGTTAACACTAACCCATTGATTGAGGTGAAACCTATACATAAAAATATTGAGTTCAAAATTAAGAATAGAAGTGCAAGGTACTCAATGCTACCGCGATAGCATGTGGCTATGCGGGTCGTGATCCACAAGGAGAGATTAGTGATGGAAGCTTTTAATAAGTTCTCTTTTAGTTCACTACAGATGGTTAAAAGTTCTTCTCTTGTTTTTGAAAAGAAAGGAAAAAGAGATATTATTAAGTTAAGAAGAAAGTGGTAGATTGAGAAGGTGGAGAAAATAGAAAATGGCTAAATACAAAGAAATGAAAATAGTAAAGAGTTGGTATGTTTGAAGTCATTTTCTAAACCTAGATATAAGAATAAGGCCAAGTAAATTAAAACACTTACCTCTTCGGTGCCTGCTTACCTTTAATCCGTATCGATGATGTACCTTTATTTGAAGGCAATCGAAGCATGACAGATGGGATCTTCCCCACTCTAGTTCTAAACTACGAAATGAAGGAGCAAGCTAAACCAACCTAGGAATGGATATCCATCACCATACGCCATCAACGACACTTCAAGGGCAAGGCAACTTCGAGGCTATCGGAGTCATTTGGATTCAAAATATAGAAGGGGAAGTAGAGGAAAAATAAGAATAAAGAAGAAAAGAAAACGTTGATTCAATTCAAATAACAATGGAAGAAAAGAAGACTTACTTACACCGGCGTCACCCTCAGTACAAGCTTCACTCTCATTCCTCCATGAAACTCTCCTCTCCTATCAGTTACATGAATAAAATTAAAATTACATAAAAAACTAAAAATCCTAAGTTACAGGCTACGAAATAGTCTAACCTATACTCTCTGCTAAATTGTTCTCTCTGGCCTCTGAATTTGCAGTTATTTACAGCAAAAACGTAACGGAGAAGAGCGTCTGAAGATAAGTAGAGCAAACGCTCCCAGTATCTCAACTGTAATGCGACAGAAATGCAGCATTTACGGTGTTTCCACGGCCTAATGTGGCCAGATGGCCACATCCAAGGTACGCAAGCCTGTAGTCTCTCAAACACCCTTTATCTCCTCATTGATTTTTAGTTTGGGCTCTGGATTCATTTATATCACTGTTGATCTTTAGCTAACCGAAATGGATCTATCAAAACTCAAATTTAACCAATTTTTATTTGTTATTATCTCTCTGATTGGCTCTGATCTTCAGCTGACAATTGCCCTAATCCTTGATTTTGATTTAATCTGAATTTTTGTGAGCTTTGGGACTCGTTTTCCCTTCCTTCTCCTTTAGTAAAGGCCCCGCAAATAATTAGACAAAAAAGATAATTAAAACAGAGTTTATTAAACAATAAATATAGGAATGTGATGATAAATATGCAATATCAGTGACCAATCACAACCCCACACCTATTTTTTGCTTGTCCTCGAGCAAAAAATTAAAAAATAAAACAAAGCTAACCTAACTCACTTTTGTAGGAATCACGGTTGCACTTAGCATGTGTAACAAGCCATTAAACCTCTAGGTTAGCCCTAAAGGACGAGTTTTGTCTCATGAGAGTTTTCATTAGATTACACCAACAAAATCCATAAAGAAAGAGAAACAAAGTGTTAGTATTTTCGAAAAGCATTTGAAAAAGACAGAAAATATTTGTAGTATTACTGTAAGAGTTCAAGTAATCTATAAGTTATAGAAAAATTGAAATTTTCATTCCTAAATGTAGTCTCTATTCAAAAATTTGTTATCAGTCAAGGTAAGGAGTCAAACTGTATTTCTCATCTAGTCTATTATTTAACCCTAAGTCATATGCATCTTTGTGATAGTGAAAATTTTAACTCTTATGCCTTATTTTTCATAATTTTTATGGTATTATTCCTCAGTTCTATTAGGCTTTCTAATCTGCCAATGTCACGAGCATTTATTTAGTGACTCACAAACTGAATGGTCTTAGGGTATGGGGTGAGAAAATAGTCCAAGGACTTAAGAACTCGAGCAAACAAGGCCACAAAACTAAAGGTTTTTATTTATAAGACGGACCGCGTTTAAGCGTGAATACTTATGCTTTATAAGGCGTAAATACCCAGCTTTATCAGAGGATTATATATATATATATATATATATATATATATATATATATATATATATATATATATATATATATATATATATATATATATATATATTATAAGGCATAAGAATCTTTATTTTTGAACCCTAAGTGTGCAAGTGTAAAAAGTAAGCATATTCATCACGGTAAAAAATCAAGACTAAATCACTTTTTCAAATTTTCTTCCTAACCCTAAAAATCAAAGAAATAATCTTATTTTGATCAAGTAAAGAAATCCTAATTATGATTCTCCTATTCTTTAAAATTAACTTAATTTCTTAAAAAAATAGCTCAAAATTTTTCTCTTTCAAAAATTTTTAAAATCAAAGAAAATGTTAATAGTTTTTTTCTTTTCTTTAAATAAAAAGAAAACTTATGTTATGTTAGAACCCTCCCCCACACCTATCTCATGTATTGTCCTCAATGTATGAATGAATGCATAAATGCATGAAAAAGAAGAAAGGGAAGGAAAATGTTACCTCAAGGTGGTTGATCCGGTGGTGGTCGAATTGGGCCAAGCGTTCTACCCAATCAAGATAATGTGGTGGTTCACGTAACCCACTTTTATTGATCTATTTTCTATTTACATAATTACAATCTCTGATATGAATAGGATCATGAAAGATCCTATCATGAAAATTATTCCCTTTACATGACCAGTCTTGAAAAATCATCAAGGAGTCATGGTCTATACCTATGTCCAACAAAAGAATGTGACTTGGTGAAATGGTTGACTTGGGTTAAAGAGTGATAGGTTTGGGGACCATTACTAACTCGAGAAAATCAATTTTAGGTTCAAGAGTCGATTTGGGTCCAAATCAATAAATTTAATTTTACATTCTTTTCCTATCAATGAAATATGACTATCCAAAAGAGGTGGTTCAATTTAAAAATCTATGGATACAGGAGTCAATGTTGGCTCAGATTATGGGTCCAACTTGAGTAAGGATACCAGAGTCAACATAGATTCAGAAATTAGAATTGAATCATAAAGTTGTGGGTCAGGGTCACATTTCAAGTTCAATTTCATTAAAATGAAAACTTGCCAATTTTTCAATGGGTTGATATTGGTCAAGTTTAAGATTTTATAGTGAAATTGAATCTTGGTCAAAGTCTTCAAGATGTCATGATTCTTGATTTTCATCAATATGGTTAGAATTGTTGGGAATAGTCAAAGATTGGGCAGGGAGAGTTTCCTCATTCCTACGCATGTTTTCTAATGATTAAGTCTTGCTTCTATCATATCGAATAGATCATTTTGGAATTGAATCATTGATTTCATACTCTTTTCTAAGTGAGTATATTCTTCTTATTGTGGGACTTAGAAAATGGAGTAAGGATCTTGGATTTGAAAATTTTTATAGGATTTTGAGTCTCAAGCTCTTTTAAGGCTTCCATCCTCTTTTTTCAATTAATTGGTTCTTCAAATGATTGTTCGGGAGAAGGAGAATATGAAGCTCGATGTTGGTAAGGTAGTTGACCATATGAATCCGAGGAGTTGTATCCCACTGACTCTGTGAAGAGTGGTGATGATTGTTCCAGTCTTGTTCATAATATTGAAACTAGAACATATATTGATTCGGATAAGACCAATCCGGCATTCTTGGTTTGTTAGAGTTATGAAATGTTAGGTTGATAATATCCGAGTCAAAAAAGACCAGAGTGAAGTATGGATTACTATTTACATTGGAATAATTATAATTGTAATCCATATCATAAAGATGTCAAAAATAAAATAAAAACAAGCAAACAAACAAACTAGCAAAAGAAAAAAAATCTACCCTAAGTTAGTGTAGACCTTAGACCTAGACGACTCCTAACTGGTCAGACTATCCCCGGGGGTATATTGTAGAATCTGACCACAAGTTAATCGGCCAGGTAGGGGCAATACTAATGGAAGGTATCTGTGTCTATGTAAAGAGCCTAATTATGCCAAACCACTGTTCTTCGAGGTTTCTCCTCTCAATCATCAGCTTTTGATATTGATTTGGTAAGAGTCAATTTCTAATCAACTTCTCCCTTAGGTGAGTCTCCTATTGAGTCTGAGATGTCCCTAGGGCTAATGTCTACTCAATTTTAAGTTAGGCTTGGGTTAGTGAGTGAGGAGATTGTTTACGGGCTAAGGGAGGGTAATGAATTTTTCACTTTATCTTGTTTATAGAATAAGACCTTAATTCAGTTTAGTGCAACATGCACATGTATATAAAAAGCAACACTTAAGCAATATAAACAATTCAAAATGTTCCTATACTACATGCTATGCACATGTACCTTTGCTCCAACACTCTTTGATTGAGTTAGAACCTGCACAAAAATACAAAATTTTAGAACTTAAGAATACTATGTGCAAGTACTCAATTCTACCGCTATAGCAAGTGGCTATGCGGGTCGTGATCCACAAGGAGGGACTAGCGATGGAATCTTTTTTAGCAAGTTATCTTTTAAGTTACAATCAATGGTTAAAGATCTTCTTTTAGTTCTTTAAAAGAAAAGGAAATAGGTTAGAGTTAAGTTAAGAAGAATGTGGTAGATTGAGAAGGCGGAGAAAATAGAAAATTATTTATATAAAGAAATTAAAAAGAGTGAATAAAGGAGTTGGAACATTGTGGTGTTGGTAATCTAAACTAAAAGTTAAAGAAAAGAAAGAAAACCTAAAAGAGAAACTTACCTCCTCTGGTTGATGACTTACCTGAAAACCTTACATATTTTACCTTGCTTCGGAGGCGATGAACGCATAACCCATAAGATCAAGCTCAATCCACATTTGCATTACATCATCAAGACAAACAAGAATGAAATAATACGGAATCTTGAGGAGGAGAACATCATCATGAAATATCGGTTGCACTTGATTGAGCTAGAACCTGCACAAAAAATACAGTATTTCAGAACTTTAAAATAGAGATGTGCAAGTGCTCAAGTCTACCGCAATAGCAAGTGGCTATGCGGGTCGTGATCCACAAGGAGGGTTAGCGATAGAAGCGTTCAAGGTTTGTATTGAAATCTTTGTGAAGAAAAACGAAGGTTCTTCTTTGTTTTAAGAAATGAAAATGAAAAAGAGTTAGGTTAAAGTTAAGTGAGGAAGAAAGTGATCGAATGAGAAAGTGGAGAAAAATGGAAAATGACTATGTACAAATAAATTGAAAAGAATGAAAAAGATTTAGAAGATGTGGTGTTGGTGATCTAAACTAAAAATTACAAGAAAGAAAGAAAAACTAAAAATAATTACTTACCTCCTTTTGACCAAAAGCTTACCTTGAATCTTTGGCGACGATGTTACCTTGAAGTGGAGGCAATCAGCGCATAACCCATAAGAGTTGATTATCGTCTCTTCCACATTACATCATCAAGACAAAACAAGCATGAAATGATACAGAGAGACTCAAATCCATCGCCATGAGCTATCGGTGGCACTCGCAAAGGCAAGGCTCTTTCGATGCTATAAGACTCACTTGGATAGCAATTGGTACAAGAATGAGTGAATTAGAAAAGAAGAAGAAGAAGAACACTAAAACAAAGGACATACAAAAGGAAAATACAGATTCGATTTCATAACAATAAAAGAAAAGAAAGAAATCTTACACCGGTGTCACTCTCAGCACAAGCTTCGTTCTCGTTCTCCTATGAAAGTCTGATCTCCTCTGAATTACATAAATGAAAACTAAAAATTACATGAAAAGAAAAACAAAAACCTACACTAAAAAATGGAAAACTAGACTAAATCCTATCTCTGCATGATCGTCCCATTTTCAGTGAAAATCCTGCCCTTTTATAGGCAAAAACCCAGAGGGGAGAGGTGTGAGAAGATAGGGGGAGCAAACGCTCCCCCTAACTCCCAAACAAAGCCACAGAAATGCGGCTTTGGCTGCATTTCCGCGGCCAGGGTTTGGCCAGGTGGCCACACCCTGTTGGTGGAATTCCCTGGTTTCACGTTCTGGCTTTACTTCAGTTGGATTTCTTGTTTAAGTCCGGGATTTTGACGAAATGGCCTTTTCCTTGTCTTCAACCGATCGATTCAGGGAGAATTCTTCTCAACCGGTTTTCAAGCTCTCTGATATGCCAAGATTTTGCCCTGATTCCTTGATTTCAAATTTATTCTGAATTAAGTCAGAATTTGGTGGGCTTTTGGGCTCATTTCTCTTCACTCTCCTTTAGGAATGGGCCTGCAAATAAATTAAACATTTAGTTAGAAAATGCAGAGTTTATTCTACAATAAGTAGGAGAATATGATAATAAATGTGCACTATTAGTGACCAATCACACTCCCATACCTATCTTTTGCTCGTCCTCGAGCAAAACAACTAAACTATACTAAGGATTATTAGACCACTTTCGCAGGTCACGCGATTGCACTGAGCATGTGCAACAAGCCGTTAAACCTCTAGGTTTCCCCTAGAGGACGAGTTTTATCTCGTGAGGGTTTTAGTGGATTATACCCACAAAATCCATAAAGAAAGAGAAACAAAGAGTTAGTATTTTCGAAAAGCATTTTGAAAGAGAAAAATATTTGAAATATAATTTTAAGACTTAAGTAATCTATAAGTTATAGGAAAACTGAATTTTTCATTCCTAAACTTAGTCTCTATTCAAAAATTTATTATCAATTAAAGTAAGGAGTCAAATTGTACTTCTCACCTAGTCTATTACTTTACCCTAAGTCATATGCACCTTGTGATTGTGAAAATTTGACTAAGGGTTCTTTAACTCTAACTCTTATGCCTCATTTATTTATATATATATATATATAAATTTTTTTTGGTATTATTCCTTAGTTCTATTAGGCTTTCTAATCTGCCCATGTAACGAGACTTTAATCAATGACTCACAAACCAAACGGTCTTAGGGCAACGGTGAGAAAACACCACAAGGACTTAAGGACTCGAGCAAATAAGGCCACAAAACTAAGGATTTTATTATATGAACCCTTTTAGGCGTGAATACTTATGCTTCATGAGGCATAAATACCCAGCTTAATCAGAGGATTTTTATATATACTTTTTTTCTCAAATTTATCTAATTATCTTTTGCATAAATACTAAGGCTTGCTTAGGCCAAAGCACCTAGCTAATAATTAGATTTGTTTATATATTTTTTCTTTTCATAATATTTTTTTTATAAGGCATAAGAATCTTTATTTTTGAACCCTAAGTGTGTAAGTGTATGAAGTATGCATATTTCATTAAGGTAAAGATCAAGACTAAATTACTTTGACAAATTATCTTCCTAACCTTAAAAATCAAACAAATAATCTTATTTTGACCAAGTTTAAGAAATCCTAATTTTGATTTTCCTATTCCTTAAAATTGATTTAATTTCTTACAAAAAATATGTCAAAATATTGTTTCTATTTTCAAAAAGTTTTTAAAAGTAAAGAAATTTTTTTTGTTTTAATAAAAAGAAAAAAACCTAAGTTATGTTAGACCCTCCCCCACACCTATCTAATGCATTGTCCTTAATGTATGAATTAATGCATAGATGCATGAAAAAGAAGAAAGGGAAGGAAGATACTACCTTAAGGTGGTGGTTCCGGTGGTAGTCTGATTGGTCCACGAAATGCGGCCCAATCGACTTTTCGTGGAGTTCGGAGGAACCCACCAAAATTCTCTTTAATATAACCCATTAAAATGTTGTATCCACGAATGATTTTTATTAAAAATTTAATGCCATCTAATTTTCAAATTTCATAATTAATTTTGGAGTCAAATTTGTCAACCGCCTTATCCCAAAATGGAGTGTCAAAAGATAGAATGATTGACTTGGACTCAGAAAGTACAGGAACTAATACCGACTCAGGAAGGTGACTTAAGTCAAGTAAAGGTTCAGGAGTCGAGATTGGTTCGGGAAGTGGGTCCAAGTCAAGAAGTTGAAACTCAAGTCCACATTTATTTTCCAACAATGGAATGTGACTTAATATTGGTGATTCAAGTTCAAGAATGATAGGTGTGGGAATCAAAACTGATTCTAAAATATTACTCAAGTCGGGTAACAAAACAGGAGTCAATTTGATTCGGGAATTTGAACTGGATCACAGACTTGAGAATCTAGGTCACATTTCTCATTGAGTTCAATTTCATAAAAATGAGAACTTGCCAATTTATCAATGGGACTTTCAAAATTATAAAATTGGTCAAGTTCAATATGATGATCATCAAATATGGGCGATTCAATTTCATTATAAATTGGCACAGGATCCAATGTTGACTCGAGGAAAAGATTGAAATCAGGTGAAGACATTGGAGTCATAATTGAATCAGGAAGTAAAATTGAATCACGAAGTTGAGGTTCATGATCATATTCATTTTCAAGTTCAATTTCAGGAAAGGGATAACTTGCCAAACTGTCAATGTCACTTTCAAAATTTGTAGTTTGGGCAAGTTCAAATGATTTTACTGAAATAGAACCTTGTGTTTCAAAACAACATGACTCTTTAGCTCAACAGAATGGTTACCAACATCAGAACTGGTCAAACGGTGAGAACGTAGAGATTGGACCATCATATCTATGTCGTGATTACGAGCGTTTTGAGCCTGAGTCATGGCTTCAAGCATCTTTTCATAGTTGATAGTTCATCGCTTTGTTGCGATTGGTCTTGAAAAGATGAAGTGTTGTTTTGGACTTGGTGGTAAAATTGTGAGTCCATCAGATTTTGTGATTGTGGTTTGGACTCACGCATACTCATTTTCAAAATTGATGGTTTTCTATTTTGGACTGGTGGAACTGAGTATGAATCTTGGAAATATTGTGGGCAAGGTGGATAAGAAGGACAAGTTGGTTGAAATTTGAACTCGGGGAGGTGAATCCCCACTGACTCTGTGAAGAGTTGAAATTATTATGGAAATTATGGTTATAAGATTGGGGGCATGGGTTATATTGATTCGGATACGACCAATCCGGCACACTATGTTGGTCAAAGTTATGATATGCCGGGTTGGTAATATCCGAAAAAGAAGTTGGTGTGTAATATGGATTACCATTAAAATTGAAAAAACTGTTGTTATAAGCCATATCACACAATAAAACACAAACAAAAAACAAACAAATAAGCCAAAAAAAATTCTAAACTAAGTTAGGGTAGACCTATGACCTAGACGACTCCTAACTGGTTAGACTGTCCACGGGAGGTATAATGCAGACTTTGACCACAAGCTAATCAGCCAGGTCAGGGAAAGATTAGTGGGAGGTTTTCCGTCAAAGACGTTCCTTAATTAAATAACCACCAACCTTCGGGCTTTAGGCCCTTAATCCCTTTCCTAGACACTGATTTGGCAGGAGTCAAATTCCAACACCTTTCCCCCTTAGGATAATCTCCTAATTGAGTCCGAGATGTCCCTAGGGCCAACGTCTACTCATTTTTAGTTAGGCTCGAGTTAATGAGTGCTTGGAATCTGATTTTTGGGCCAAGGAAGGGTGATTAAATCTCCACCTTATCTTGTTATGGGGCGGTGCCCTTAAGATCAGTTTGTGCAAGTGTACAAGATATGCAAATAAGATTCACTCAAAGCGATGTAAATCAACCAAGAGATGAGTCCTATTCTAAATGCAATGCGAACGTACCTTTCTCCAGCACTCTTCAATAGTAAAGTAAATGAATTGAAAAGACACGTGCCTATAATGCAAACGTCTAATCAATTTTTCAAACTTTTCAACAAGTATTTTACTGTTGGTTTATTAGCAGGCTCTTGGTGATGTCATACAAGAAATAAAGTTTGCAAAAACTCTAATTTTGCAAAGCAAGCAGCCTTACAAAAAGCCAGTCAGTAGTGAACTCTTCCTTGCCGTGGAACCGCGGCTAGAGCCGAACAAACACGACAATTCATAGGGTACTTGGTCTCTATTTTCTGGAACAGAGGCCCAAGACCACTTATATGTTACTGCAATCTTTTTTTCTGCTTTTCCTGCCCTATAACCTGCAACAGAGAAGAAAAATTCGTTTTAGTTCTAAAAATTCAATAAAAACCGTTACCCTCCCCAGCAACAACGCCAAAAATTGATTGAGCTAGAACCTGCACAAAAAAATACAGTATTTCAGAACTTTAAAATAGAGATGTGCAAGTGCTCAAGTCTACCGCGATAGCAAGTGACTATGCGGGTCGTGATCCACAAGGAGGGTTAGAAATAGAAGCATTCAAGGTTTGTATTGAAATCTTTGTGAAGAAAAACGAAGGTTCTTCTTTGTTTTAAGAAATGAAAATGAAAAAGAGTTAGGTTAAAGTTAAGTGAGGAAGAAAGTGGTAGAATGAGAAAGTAGAGAAAAATGGAAAATGACTATGTACAAATAGATTGAAAAAGAATGAAAAAGATTTAGAAGATGT
This sequence comes from Agave tequilana, assembly GCA_038442645.1. Lineage (NCBI taxonomy): Eukaryota > Viridiplantae > Streptophyta > Magnoliopsida > Asparagales > Asparagaceae > Agave > Agave tequilana. Next base: position 70,702 of record JAVJIF010007928.1, read on the forward strand.
GCTGTTGGTGATCTAAACTAAAAATTACAAGAAAAGAAAGAAAAACTAAAAATAATTACTTACCTCCTTTTGACCAAAAGCTTACCTTGAATCTTTGGCGATGATGTTACCTTGAAGTGGAGGCAATCAGCGCATAACCCATAAGAGTTGATTATTGTCTCTTCCACATTACATTATCAAGACAAAACAAGCATGAAATGATACAGAGAGACTCAAATCTATCGTCATGAGCTATCAGTGGCACTCGCAAAGGCAAGACTCTTTCGATGATATAAGACTCACTTGGATAGCAATTGGTACAAGAATGAGTGAAGTAGAAAGAAGAAGAAGAAGAACACTAAAACGAAGTACATACAAAAGGAAAATGCAGATTCGATTTCATAACAATAAAAGAAAAGAAAGAAACCTTACATCGGTGTCACTCTCAGCACAAGTTTCGTTCTCGTTCTCCTATGAAAATCTGATCTCCTCTGAATTGCATAAATGAAAACTAAAAATTACATGAAAAGAAAAACAAAGACCTACACTAAAAAATGGAAAACTGGATTAAATCCTATCTCTGCATGATCGTCCCATTTTCAGTGAAAATCCTGCCCTTTTATAAGCAAAAACCCAAAGGGGAGAGGTGTGAGAAGATAGGGGGAGCAAATGCTCCCCCTAACTCCCTAACAAAGCCGCAGTGGCCAGGTGGCCACACCCTATTGGTGGAATTCCCTGGTTTCACGTTCTGGCTTTATCTTCAGTTGGTTTCTCGTTTAAGTCTGGGATTTTGACGAAATGGCCTTTTCCTTGGCTTCAACTGATCGATTCAGGGAGGATTCTTCTCAACCGGTTTTCAACCTCTCTGATATGCCAAGATTTTGCCCTGATTCCTTGATTTCAAATTTATTCTGAATTAAGTCAGAATTTGGTGGGCTTTTGGGCTCATTTCTCTTCACTCTCCTTTAGGAATGGGCCTGCAAATAAATTAAACATTTAATTAAGAAAATATAGAGTTTATTCTACAATAAGTAGGAGAATATGATAATAAATGTGCACTATTAGTGACCAATCAGCGCTCATACAAACATGGCTATACTGATACTTCTATATTCACTTAGACGTTCATCAAAACCAAAAGAGAAAAAGTAGAAAAAAGAAGAATAATATATAAACAAAGAAAAGCATAAAGATGTTACCTTTGATTGCTTGTAGAAACTATGAAAGAAAGGAGGAGGTTACATCGTTATCACTCTCAACATAAGTCTCTTTCTCTTACTTACATGAATCTCAGTCTAATCTATGCTTACAAAGAAATAAAAATTACATAAAATAAAAATAAAAGCCTACACTAAAAAGAATGAAAATCTGGCCTAAGAACTATCTTTGCTTGCTCATTCTCTGTACGCTGAGAAATCCCAGTATTTATAGGAAAAAACCCAACAGGGGAGAGCGTACAAAGATAGGGGGAGCAAACGCTCCCCCAAAAGAATTAACAAAGCCGCAGAAAGGTGACCACACACGGGGGGTACATGTCTCTGGTTTCTCGATTTCCTTTTATCTTCAGCTGGATTTTCAGTTTGGGTCCGGAATTTTGATGAAACCTCCTTTTATCTCCAGCTTAGCCAATTGATTTGTAGAGATTTGTTTTAACTAGTTTTCAACTGATTTTATCTTCTCTGATTTATCTTGATCTGCCCTGATTTTCTGATTTCGAATTAATTCTGAATTAAGAATTTTGATTGGCTTTTGGGCTCGTTTCTCTTCCCTCTCTTTTAGGATTGGGTATGCATATAAATTAGATAATAAATAGGACTAAAAATAGAGTTTATTATATAATAAGTATGAGAATGTAATAATAATTATTCAATATCAGTGACCGATCACACCCCCACACCTATCTTTTGCTCGTCCTCGAGCAAAACTTTATAACTAAGCCTAAGAATTATTATACCACTTTCGCAGGTCACGCGTTTGCACTGAGCATGTGCAACAGGCCGTTAAACCTCTAGATTTCCCCTAGACGATGAGTTCTGTTTTGTGAGGGTTTTCAGTGGATTGCACTTACAAAATCCATAAAGAAAAGAAAAGTAAAGTGTTAATATTTTTGAAAAGCATTTGAAAGAGAGACAATATTTGAAGTATTATTGTAAGAGTTCAAGTAATCTATAAGTTACAGGAAAATCGAATTTTTCATTCCTAAACTTAGTCTCTTATTCAAAAACCTGTTATCAATAAAGGCAAGGAGTCAAACTGTATTTCTCATCCAGTCTATTATTTACCTAAGTCATATGTACCTTCATGACCGTGAAATTTTGGCTAAGGGTTCTTTAACTCTAACTCTTATGCCTTATTTATATATATATTTTTTATTTTATATTTTTGGTGGTATTATTCCTTAGTTTTATTTGGCTTTCTAATCTGCCCATGTAATGAGCCTTTAATCGGTGACTTCCAAACCAAACGGTCTTAGGGCACCGGGTGAGAAAATACCCCAAGGACTTAAGGACACGAGCAAACAAGGTTATAAAACTAAGGGTTTTATTATATGAACCGCTTTTAGGTGTGAATAATTATGCTTTATGAGACATAAATACCCAGCTTAATCAAAGAATTTTTGATATATTATATATTTTTTCTTTTTTTTTTTTTCTTTTTTAATAAAGCATACGAATCTTTGTTTTTGAACCTCAAGTGTGTAAGTGTATAAAGCATGCATATTTCATCAGGGTAAAAATCAAGACTAAATTACTTTTTCAAATTTTCTTCCTAATCTTAGAAATTAAACAAATAATCTTATTTTGACCAAGTATAACAAATCCTAATTATGATTCTCTTATTCCTTAAAATTAACTTAATTTCGTACAAAAAAAATAGGTCAAAATATTATTTCTATTTTCAAAAAGTTTTTAAGTAAATTTTTTTTAATAATAAAAGGAAAACCTAAGTTATGTTAGAACCTTCCCCCCCACTTACCTCTTGTATTGTCCTCAATATATGAATTAATGCATAGATGCATGAAAAAGAAGAGTGGGAAAGAAAATATTACCTTAAGGTGGTGGTTCCGGTGGTGATCGGATTGGGTCAAGCATTGCTGCTCAATCAAGATAATGTGGTGGTTCCCGGAACCCACATTTATTGACCTCTTTTTTATTTACATATTTACAGTCCCTATTATGAATAGGATCATGAAAGATCCTATCATGAAACTTATTCCCTTTACATGACCAGTCTTGAAAAATCACCACAGAGTCATCATGGTCTATACCTATGTCCAATAAAAGAATGTGACTTGGTGGATTGGTTGACTTTGGGCTCTAGAATGATAGGTTCAGGAATCAATACTAATTCGAAAAAATCAACTTTGGGTTCGAGAGTCAGTTTTGGTTCAAGAGTTGAGTCCAAATCCAAGAATTGAAATCTACATTCTTTTCCCGTCAATGGAACGTGATTATCTAAAATTGATGATTCAATTTCTAGATCTATGGGTACAGGAATAAATGTTTGCTCTGAAAATTGGTCCAAATTGGATAAGAATACCGGACTCAATATAGATTCGAAGATGGGAACTAAACCACAAAGTTGGGGATCGGGTTCACATTTATAATCAAGTTCAATCTCATTAAAATGAAAACTTGCCAATTCGTCAATGGGTTAATATTGGTCAAGTTCAAGGTTTTGTGGTGAAATTGAATATTGGTCAAAGTCTTCAAGATACCATGATTCTTGGTTTCATCAATATAACAAGAAGTGTCGGTAATAGTCAAAGATTGAGTAGGGAAAGTTTCCTTATTCCTATGCATGTTTTCCAATCTATTAAGCTTTGCTTCTATCATATCGAGTAGATCACTTTGGAATTGAATCATGGATTCTATACTCTTTTCACTTTGAAAATTTTGACGGGATTTGAGTCTTCTAAAATTTGAATTCATCACTCAAGCTCATCTAAGGCTTCCATCCTCTTTTCCCAGTCAATTGATTCTTCTAATGGTTTCTCAGGAGAAGGAATATATGAAGTTGGGTATTGGTAAGGTGGTTGACAATATGACTCGGGGGAGTTGTATCCCATTGGCTTCGTGAAAAGTAGTGATGATTATCCAGTTTTGTTCATAGTATTGGGACTGGGGCATGTATTGATTCGGATAAGACCAATCCGAAAAAATAGGTTGGTTAAAGTTATGATATGCCGGATTGGTAATATCCGAAAAAGAGGTCGGGGTGTAACATAGATTACCATTAAAATTGAAAAAACTGTTGTTATAAGCCATATCGCAAAAAAAAATGTCAAAAACAAATAAAGAAAAACAAACAAATAAAAAGAAAAAAATCTAACCTAAGTTAGGGTAGACCTTAAACCTAGAAGACTCCTAACTAGTTAGACTGCCCACGGAAGCATATTGCCGAATATGACCATAAGTTAATCTGCCAGGTAGGAGTAAGATCAGTGGTAGGTATCCGTGCCTAAGCAACGGACCAAATTATGCCAAACCACTAACCTTCAGGGTTTTGCCCTCAATCCCCAACCTCAGACACCGATTTGGTAAGAGTCAAATTCTAATCAACTTTCATCTTAGGTCAATCTCCTATATGAGTCCGAGATGTCCCTTCGGCCAATGTCTAATCAGCTTTAGTTGGGCTTGGATTAGTGAGTGAGAAGATTGTTTGTGGGCTAAGGGAGGGTAATGACTTTCCCACCTTATCTTGTTTATAGGACAAGCCCTTAAATCAATTTAGTGCAATGTGTACATGTGTAATATCCCCTAACTAATAATACTGTATTTCTATTTTTATTTAGTTTATTTAGATTTACTTATTATTATTGATTTATTTATTTTATACTTGTATATAAATATATGTACATGCAAATTAAGTGTATATGTTTTTGATTTACATTTATAGCAGTATATGTGCGTATTATATTTTATACATTAGTATTAGCATTGCTATTATTATTATGTTATGGTTGGTGTTATTCCTATTTGATCTCCTTTTCAACCCATAATCCTATTATCCAATAAACCACAACTCATTTACCTCATACCCAAAATAAAATAAAAGAAAAGAAAAATTAAACAAAAAAATAATATAAATATATAGTAAAAATAATAAAATATAAATTTGTGAATAAATTGTTTATTTAAAGTTTTGAACCCTTGTCTTTTTGCCAAATCCCAATACCTAAACCATAATGCCACATTGACATGTGGTTAGGTTGGAAGTCTAATTTATTTAAACAAATCTAAAGCCAATTTAAGTTTCAAATTTTCAACTGAAAGATCTCAAGAGATCTTTAGGGATTTCTTATCTTAACAATCTGGATTCACATCTTAACAAACTGATTGTTAAAAATCCTAACCTAAAAGATTTTATCTTATTATGTTACCATAACTCTTTTCTCCTGCAAGAAAAAGAAGAAAGAACGATAATCAGAAAGAACTCCCAACCCATTATTTCTCATCTGCTTCACCCTCCTTGGAGTTGGAGTTGATCGTGATGGGGAACGGATCCGAGGCATGGAGGTTGAGAAGGAGGCGTGGAGATTGAGAAGTAGGCTAAATCTAAGTAAATAAAAACCAAACTTTTATGAATTAAAACTTTGATTTAATGTTTCATGATTAGATTTGTATTCCCATAAATTTTCATCTAGAATTCTTGTCTATGATCTAATTAAAAAATTAAATTATTGAACTAGAATTTAAATAATTTATAATGTTTAACTCTTTCCACGGATCATTTTCTTTCATTAAAAAAATATCACCTTTGTTTATATAAAATATATAAAAATAATAAATTATTATCCCAATTGGAATATTGAAAAGAAAAAAAGAATTGGTTTGGATCTAATAAATTGCATGCCGAATATTTTTTATTCCAAAAAGAAAGTTTTTTTTAGAACCTAACCCAAGACCTAAATTATATATATAGGCTAATTTATCATTACATAATTAATGAAGAAAAAAAAGAAAAAGAAAATATTCTAATATATATATAATAAAAGGAAAAAAGGAAGCGTCTGCTGCTGCACAGCAGCAGCCGCCCCCTCCAGGAAAAAATGAAGTGGGTCGTCATTGGCCCAACCCAAAAGAAAAGAAATAAAAAGGAAAAAGAAAGAAAAAGGAAACTTGGCCTGGCTTATTGGGCCAGGCCAAGCCCAAACAAAAAAAAAGAAAAAAAGAAAAACAGGAGGGCCTGAAAATGGGCCAGGCCAGTGGCCTGGCCTACCACTGGTCCAGGTCCAAGTCAGGAAAAAAAGGGAAAAAGAATGGGCCTGGCCCAGAAAACAGAAAAGAAAGAAAAAAATACAAATTAATTCTGCAGCCTAATATTCAGAAGCCCAATTGCAGTCCATCCAACAGATTTTGGGTTCTAATCCATTTTAACCCGACCCAAATACAAAAACAGACCCACTAAGTTATTAAAAAAACAATTCTTTTGGCTAGATAAAATTTTGAAAAAAATAAATAAAAATAAGGATAAATATCTAAATAATCCGTAGAACCTACTGAAAAATTTTGGGGAGTATTTGCATGTCATATTGGACTGAGAAACTACCTTCTAAGTTAAAACCCGCTATTCTAACATTCAGACCCATTAAGGAATTGCATGTTTTTAATCATTTAAACCCCACATAAATCAGTAAATAAAATATTGTTGGCCCAAAGGCCTATCACTCTAGTTTTGATGATGATCAACTCATGTAGTTATAGTACTAATGATCTTGTGTTTAATTAGTTCAGATTTGTGATCAAGATCTTAGTAGGTGTGTAGCTTCAACAAAGGATTTAAAGTCAAGAAGATAAGAAGACTTCAAGTGAAGACTTCAAGACTTGAGTCTAGGTTTGTTTTTATAAGATTTTATTTTTAGATAAAATGTAAAGGATAGAATAGTTGGTGGATTGCTTAAGTTATCATACACACACACACTTTTGATTTATATGTGTTTTCATAAAAGAATTTTTACTTTGGAAAAATACAAAAGAATGTTCATTTTGGAAAAATACCGTTTTGGTTTTTGGAATTCTAAGTATATATGTTTTAACCAAAACCATGTTTAGTGCTTAATGTCAAAAATATAGATATTTCACCATGTATGTATAGTGGATCATATCCATCTACTCTATGCTTTAAAAGTATTTAAAATATCTTGTTTTTGTATTTGGAGAAGTTTTGGAAAAACTAATTTTGGAAAAATACAGTTTTTATTTTTAGCCAAAATTTCTAAGTTATAAAAATAGTTCAAATTGTTTGTAACATGTCTTGATTTTGTTCAAGCATGCTTGATTATCAAAGTATAATGTTAAAACTATTTTTGTAGATTTTTCGAATTTTATGGATTTTATTTTAGCCAAAAAGACAACCTTTTAAATCCCTAATTTGACCTGACCTGGCTTCTGTCGGTCGACCGCGCTTGAAGTCGGTCGACCGAGTCGGCCGACCGACGTGCATAGAACGTGCACGCCAGCTTGGCTGGAGGGCCGGTCGACCGGGTCGGTCAACCGTCAGAGAGCTCTGCTCTCTGGAAAGCCCCGGTCGACCAGGCCGGTCGACCGGACAGAGAGCCTGCTCTCTGTATCCAGGCCTCGGTCAACCGGGCGGTCGACCGACAGGTCAATCTGGCTCCCAACAGCAAGTTTTTTCTAGCCCTATAAATTGGGGCTTTTGGGGGCTGTTTTAGTTAAGAATTTTGGAGAGTTTTAAAGATAGTTTTTCCTACTCTATTAAGAGGTTTTCTCCACTCATTTGAGAGCAAATATTTCCAATCAAAATGGGAGTTTATCAAGAGTGTTTCAAAGTGATTTTCTTGAGTTTTTCTCCACCATTTCAATCCTTATTTTCTCACACAACACTTGAGCTATCCATTGCTATATCTACCTATAGGGATCTTTGTTGTGAGAGGATTTTAGGTGATCAAAGAGTTGTGATCACCAAAGTTCATCTTTGCTCTTTGAGGAGGCGGACTTGCGGGTTCGCGGTGTTTCGAGTTCGTGTGTGAACTCTTTGTTTGAGGTGCGGCCTCGGCGAGCTTGTGGGCTTGCGGTGTGTACGGGACTAGAGAGTCCAAAAGTTCTAGTGGGAACTCCTTGTAGGTGTTGCGGCACCGAGTGATTCGATGGGATCGATTTTAGTGGAAATCCTTCATAATGTTGAAGGCGGGGACGTAGAGCAAGTGTGCTTGAACCTCGAAACAAATATCCCGTGTTTGCGATTGCTTTCTCTATCTCTTACGTGTCTATATATATCTTGCATGCTCTTATTGTCATTATCCTTATATGCTTGATATATTGTGTGCTTAATTGTTATATGCTTGGGGATTATTTGCTAACACTCGTATTTAACCAAGAGAGCCAACGCGGCACCTCAACTCTTATTTAGAGGAATCTTAAGGAGTTAGTCCAGAGCCCTTCACGGGGAATTCGGCTACACTCTTGTGTTATACGTGGTGTTTAATTTAAAAGTTTTAGTTTGCATTAAATAGTTTTTAATTCCAGATTAAGTGACCATTAGATTAGCCATCACCTATTCACCCTCCCTCTAGGTGATTTACAAATATAAATAATATTATAAACTCAGTGTATCATCCTATAACTTTGTTTTAAGATCTGGACCATCTGTATTTAATTTAAAATACTGAATAACAACAAATAAGATATCTTATGCAAAATTCAATAAATGTAAATTCGATATCTTATATAAAATTCATATGTATTTAATGTAGATTCTTCGAATTGGTTATCGGACTCGTGATAAATTTAGGTGAGTGATCTTTGTTTTCTTATTGAGTATTTCGATATTATTTTATGTGAGTATTTGCCTTTATCTAAATTCCTTATTTACCATTGTTTACATGTATTTGTGTTTTACTTTTATCATTTCATGTGACTATTTGATGTATTTTACTAGTGTGATTACCTGTATCACTTTATGAGTCATGAGTGAACACTCACCATATTTATTTTATTGATCTGAATATTTATTAGCGTCATTCCATGTACCACTATTGATTCAAGACTAATTGAGGTATACCTTACACTGTGACTTCATTCGATCTATTGATCAATTGAACTACTTCATATTTGAGGATAGAGGATCGATCTTATGCATACTGTTTGTCGGTAGATGTTGGTGATTATTCTGATTAGAACTTCTGTGGATATCGAGAAAGTCTTAGATATGACATTGCTTTAACCGATAGATTGACTTACCGATACTTGGATTGGCATTGACATAGTTAGAGTTGAAGTTGACCTGAAATTGATGAATTTGATTAGTGAACTCGATGATGATGGACTTGATCTTGGGTTGGGGAGTAGGCGTAGATTGGGTTTACTTGAGCTAGTACATGTATGAACATAATTAATTAGTTACTTAGATTTTCTGAATCTTGTAATTAAGCTTAATAGAAGTGGGAATACATGATGATCTTAATCAGATTAGATAGTGATGATTGGTTAAATATAGATAATTATGTATTTTATATGTTGTGACCTGAATATATCGGTGATTTACAGTTATTCCTAGTGATTGCAGTTATTCAGTTGTAGAGATAGAGATATAGTAGGAGTGATTTTATTGATACTGGTAACCACATTATATATATATTGGAGTTTGATAACAGATATTATTTGATCTCAGTTATTGGTGGTTATAGAATTAGAACAGATTGGTATCGATAAGAGAACTAATTACCGATTCATTGAGGTGGTGATTATTGTACCAGATACCTGGACTTGGGTTCAATGTTGATATTCACAGTGATTGATTTTGAGACTTTAAGTTAATGGACTAGTTATTTAGTACAGATAGATGAGATATTGATTAATTCTAGATGGGTCTATCCATTGAGCAGTATCTAGTCTTGTTATTGTATGAATGCATGTTATTGAAAGTTACTGGGAAAAGATTGTTTGACCGTAACACCCTGTACAGTCCTATTGTTCATCGTATACATGGTTACTGTTACTGTTCACTGTTACTGATATTGTTCACCGTGTATACAATTACTGATTGACTGTTACTGTACTATTATCGTTACTGTCACCGCATCGTCCCAGTGTTATAGGTAAACTGAGTATTGATTATTTTTACTGAATTTAATAATAAAGTAATTGAACAACGTACACCAGGATTGAGAAAATTGATGAAGGAGACAGCGTCTGTATTTTGGGTGGACCTAGGATACAGGTTACGCAGCCGACTGAGGGTTCCATTGCAGAGTTCCTGGGGGATGACTGACATCCCATCTGTACTTTGTTCCACTATTTTCACAGTGAGATTATTGTTACTGTTACTGAGTACGTAGCGGTACGGCCTGGTTCAGCTCCAGGAAACTGAGGCCGTGGTCCTGGGTTTGTACGGGACCCACCAAAGCATGGATAATGTCTCCAACCAATCAGTTTCAATAATTTAGGACTTTGATTGACACATATGATAGGCGTAGTATGGGATGCGTCTATTACAGGTGGCAGTTGGTGTTCGCTGACATAATTAATAATGATAAATTGTTATAATATATTATGACTGACCGTAATCACCTCATTGTATGTATATATATCTAGGTTAGATATATGATTGTCCACATGACCAGATTTGTATACCAGAGTAGTGACATATGCTTGGTTACATATTTTGACATTAGTTGTTTCCTTTTGTCATAAGATCAGTTCTATATCGATCATATCTTGTTCTTGGCATTGATTATCTTATTATCCTTCATTTCAGTTATCATGTTTTCATTGCTTATGTTGTTGTTATGCAAGAGCACCTTTCTCTTTACATACACACTCATTAGGTCGCTTCTGACGACTCTGGATTCGCACGTCCAGGATATTGGCATTTTCTTATATTGTTCAGGTGTTCGTGTGATCGTGCACTCACGAGGAGCTGGTGCTCCTCTCTTTTGATTCTAGTATTCTTTCCTTTCTTTAGTCCTGCTATTATTCTTTGATTCTTGTATATCACACTTGGCTTCTATTCCATTCCATATTTCATCTGAGATCATGTGTAGTCATTATATGTATTATTGCAGTGATCGTTAATTATGGTTTAGATTTATAACTTGTTCAGGTTACTTTACGCTTAGCGTGTATATGTGGGGTATTTTTCTCGAGTATATACGTCACTAACTCTCGTCGTGACTTCGTTTTCACGTATTTTGTGAAGCGGGGTGTGACAACATGAAAAGCAACACTTAAGCAATGTAAACAATTCAAAAGTGTTCCTATACTACATGCTATGCACACGTACCTTTGCTCCAGCACTCTTCAACAGTAATGTAAAATGTAAATGAATTAGACACATGCCTAAATGCAAAGTCTAAACCATTTTTAGCATTTAACGAACATCAATTTACTGTTGAGGTTAGAAAGTATGTACAACGATTTAATCAAGAGAATAAATAACTACAGAAATTTAGCTTTACAATTTAGCTAACCTGCAAAAATACAGGTTAGTAGTTCACTCAGATTGCCACTGGAATGTAACAAATCTGAAGGCCTTTGGGCTCTGCATTCTTTGGTAGAGTCTAGGGCCACTTATATGTCCACTATAGCAAAAAAAATTTTGATATCTATTACTGCACATCAAGAACAAAGAAGAGAGTTAACCAAAAATGTAAACTTAAAAAGAGAATTACTTACTGTCCCTCCCCGGCAACGGAGCCAAAATTTGATTGAGTTAGAACCTGCACAAAAATATAGAATTTCAGAACTTAAGAATAGTATGTGCAAGTACTCAATTCTACCACTATAGCAAGTGGCTATGCGGGTCGTCACCCACAAGGAGGAACTAGCGATGGAAGCTTTTTTAGCAAGTTCTCTTTTAAGTTACAATCAATGGTTAGATTTCCTTTTAGTTCTTTAAAAGAAAAGGAAAATAGGTTAAAGTTAAGTTAAGAAGAAACTGGTAGATTGAGAAGGCAAAGAAAATAGAAAATGATTTATACAAAGAAATTAAAAGGAGTGAATAAAAGAGTTGGGAGATTGTGGTGTTGGTGATCTAAACTAAAAGTTAAAGAAAAGAAATAAAACCTAAAAGAAAAACTTACCTCCTTTAATTGATGACTTACTTAAAAACCTTGCATGTTTTACCTTGCTTCGGAGGCAATCAACGCATAACCCATAAGATCGAGCTCACTCCCCATTTGTATAACATCATCAAGACAAAAAGAATGAAACGATACGGAATCTTGAGGAGGAGAACATCATCATGAAATATCGGTGGCACTCACACAAACATGGCTATACTGATGCTTTTAAATTTACTTGGACATTCATCAAAACCAAAGAGGAAAAGTAGAAAAAAGAAGAATAACATATAAACAAAGAAAAGCATAGATATGTTACCTTTGATTTCTTGTAGAAACTATGAAAGAAAGGAGGAGGTTACATCGGTGTCACTCTCAACATAAATCTCTCTCTCTTACTTACATGAATCTCAGTCTAACCTATGCTTACAAAGAAATAAAAATTACATAAAATAAAAACAAAACCTACACTAAAAAGAATGAAAAACTGGCCTAAGAGCTTATCTCTGCTTGTTCGTTCTTTGTGCGCTGAGAAATCCCAGTATTATAGGTAAAAACCCAACAGGGGAGAGCGTACGAAGATAGGGGGAGCAAAACTCCCCCAATAGAATTAACAAAGCCGCAAAAATGTCGCTTTGGCAGCGTTTCCACGGCCTGGGTATGGCCATTGCCACACCCTGGGGGCATATGTCTCTGGTTTCTTTTATCTTCAACTGGATTTTCAGTTTGGGTCTGAGATTTTGATGAAACCTCCTTTTATCTTTAGCTTTAACCAATTGATTTGTAGAAATTTGTTTTAACTGATTTTCAACCGATTTTCTCTTCTCTGATATGCCCTGATCTGCCTGATTTTTTGATTTTGAATTAATTCTGAATTAAGAATTTTGATGGGCTTTTGGGCTCATTTCTCTTCCCTCTCCTTTAGCAATGGGCCTGCATATAAATTAGACAATAAATAGAATTAAAACAGAGTTTATTATATAATAAGTATGAGAATGTGACAATAATTATACAGTATCAGCGACCGATCACTCTTCAACAATAAATAGAAAATATAACGAAATAGACACGCTCCTAAAGGCAAAGTCTAAATGCTCTTTAGTATTTACAAATAACAATTTACTGTTGAGGTTAGAAAAGTATGTACAGTGAGTTAAATAAGAAAATAAATAGATGCAAAAACTTAAACTTTGCAATTCAACCAACCTGCAAAAAATACAAGTTAGTAGTTTACTCAGATTGTCACGAGAACGTGGCAAATTTAAGGGCTTCTGGGCTTTGCTTTCTTGACCAGTGTCCAGTGCCACTTATATGTCAACTGCAGCAAAAATTTCGTTGATGCCTCCTACTGTACATAAGAACAGAGAAGAAATTTAACAAAAATAGTAAATTAAAAAGTGTTACTTACCGTCCATCCCTGGCAACGGCACCAAAAAAGTGATTGAGGTGAAACCTGTGCATAAAAATACAGAGTTCAGAAATTAAGAATAGAAGTGCAAGGTACTCAGTGCTACCGCGATAGCAAGTGGCTATGTGGGTCATGATCCACAAGAAAGGACTAGCAATGGAAGCTTTTAAAAAGTTCTTTTTTAGTTCACTACATATGGTTAAAAGTTCGTCTCTTGTTCTTGAAAAGAAAAGGAAAAAGAGATATTGTTAAGTTAAGAAGAAAGTGATAAATTAAGAAGGTGGAGAAAATAGAAAATAGGTTTATACAAAAAAAAGAAAAAATAGTAAAGGGTTGGTATTTTTGAAGTCATTTTCTAAACCTAAAAATGAGAATAAAGAAAAGCTAAAGAAAACACTTACCTCTTTAGTGCTTGCTTATCTTTGATCTATATTGATGATGTACTTTACCTTGAAGGGGATGAAAGCATAACAGATGGGATCTTCCCCACTCCAGTTTTAAACTACAAAATGAAGAAGCAAGCTACACTAATCTAAAATGGCTATCTATCACCATAAGACATCAGCATCACTTGCAAGGGCAAGGCAACTTCGAGGCTATCGAAGTCATTTGGATTCACAAACACAGAAGAGGGAAGTGAAAGAAAAAGAAGAATAAAGAAGAAAAGAAAACTTTGATTTAATTCAAATAACAATGGAAGAAAAGAAGACTTACTTATACTGGCTTCACCCTCAGTACAAGCTTCACTCTCTGATCGAGGGAAAACCGTGCACAAAAAGTGTATGTTTTGAAATCAAGATTTAAAGTGTGTGTGCTTTGGCTTCCTCGATACTTCCGTTACAGCATAGAGGCTAAAACGAGTCGAATCTACAAGGACAGGAGGCGATAGAAGCTTTACCGGTTGATTCACGTGTATGTTAAAAGTTCTTCAAAGTTTTAAAGAATGAAAAGAAAGAAAAACAAAGAATGGAAAGAGAAGTATACAGTGAAACACAAAGAAGTGGGAAACATAGAAAAGAATATGTTTGTGATTTTTGGATATATTTCTAAAACAAGTGAAAGAGAAAGAAAACTCACGGCTACTAACTACTAATGACTCCACCAACACGCTAATCTCTTAGTGATAGTTGCCTCACATGTATCATTGGCCATCACTAGTCCTTGGTTCAAGAGCGATTCAAAGCATGAACCATATGTAACTCATCACAACCTATCTCAACAAACAAGTGCAAGCCACGCTTAAATCATCAAAACCCGATAAGAGCAAGCTGTAGGCTGTCTAAAAATCACTAAAAGACAAGCCATTAAAAAGCAGAGTTTCAAGTTCTAGACGCAAAGACTCAACACCCGCGTCTCAACATCATGGCGCGTGGGCTCGACACCCGCGTCTCAACATCAAGGCGCGTGGGCTCGACACCCGCGTCTCAACATCAAGGCGCGTGGGCTCGACACCCGCGTCTCGGTTATAACCGCCCTGGTTATGGGGCCAGTCGCCGCCCACATAGCGGGGAGGTCAGCCCCTCGTTGTGGAGCGTTTTTAGGGGGCACGTTCACCCTGGAACCCCTATAAATAGCCCCGTCGCTATTGAAGAAGGGGTCGGATTTTCTTTAGTTAGACGACAACAAGACAGAGACAGGAGAAAGAGAGCTAAACTCTTCAACAAGCTCGCTGCGTACGAGTTACCCTTTGCCTACCTTCTCTTTGAGAGTTTTGGTAGACAGAGCTGTGTTACTCCTTCTACCAGCCAAAGAGAAGATCCCTGACGATCCCGACGGTCATCCAGTCAACGGAGAACAAGATTCACTCTCCACCGCCACACGAAGAACCCAGCACTAAACAAAGGGAGGATTCAAGACTCAACATCCTTCCTCCCTTGTAATTGGAGTATTAATCCGTTGTAAACTTTCAATTGATTCAAGGAAACTTTACGCGAATTTTTCCTCTGCGAACAAGAGATGGCGACTCCGCTGGGGACTTCATTTGTCACTGATGAGCAAATCGTGGCGCAGGATGACGTCCTTCATGAGGGAAAGATGGTCGAATCGCTCGTTGTCGAGTTCGACCAGGCAAAGTACGAAGAGTTTCTCTCTTCCGGCTCCAAGAGCCCCAGGACCCGCGTCTGCCGCAGGGTCTCGACGGGGAATGCCCCCGAAGCCCGATCTGAAGCTCTCTCGGGCGCTGCTGCTGCCAACTGTGCCAAGCAAGATACACGCGCCAACACCTCTCAGAAGGCCCACGTGATCTCAGGCACAACTGCTGCTGCGATCAACTGCGCAGCACTGAACACACGCGTCAATGTCTCTCAGGAGACCCGCGTGGTCCAAATCTCTGGTGTCCAGCATCAGGTCGTCGTTGGTCTCTCTCCACCTCTATGACGCAACCAAAATGCCGAGCGTCGTCAGAGGAGACGTGCGCGTCAGCTACAAGTTGGAACCTCTGGTTGTCCGACTGAGGCTGGACGCGACGTACAACCTGGCGCCTTGCCCGCGCCACGTCCAGCACGAGAAGTCCGCGTTTGGCGGCCCAAACGCGAGACTCCTCAAGCTAGGTCCTCTGAAGACCAACTCACCAAACGCCAAGGTGAAGCCTCTGCGCCTCGTCAAGCGCGAGAGGCACGCGCCCATAAGCGTGGGGCCCAGCAGCCCATCCTCTCTCAAACGTCTCTGCCCCGACGCGCCGAGCCGCAGCGCGGCAATCGCGTCTCGTCCCAACAGAGACGCCTGACGCGCGTCTTACAGCCGCGGCGCGAAAATCGTGTCCCTGAAGCCTGCGTCCAGGCTATACAGCACATGGATGCCTCCTGTCTTCGACGTTGTGAGGCTAGTCTCTTCGATCCCCCTCCCGTGGATTTGAGGGATTACTTGACGAAGAAAAGAAGTGCCAATCAGGTCACTTCATCATGTTGCTGCCAACGGCTCATCCGTATGCTTTCTGAGTGCCGTTGTGATTCAGGTGTGCACCGGCAGTCTTTAGTTAGACAGCTGACCCTGATTCTCCCATCAGCCAAAAGAAGGCGCTCCCACAGAAGGAGAACCTTCTCTGACATTGAGTACCCGGAGCTCACTGCGAATATGACGAGCAGGAGCAAGGGAAAATAACCTACAGTCAGCTCTGACGAGTCTGACTCTGAACCGGAAGGAGTGTACCGACACACTCGCACCCGGACCGGGGCCATTCCCCCGATTGATTATAATGCCTTAGCCCATGGCATTAAAGTGAATGATTCTCACTCCGCCATAGTGGAATCACGAGCTTCAAACTCTTCCGTTGAGAAGGAGGCTTCCGCCTACATGACATGCACTCCTGAGGAAACGGCTAGACGTTTAGAACAAATCCAGAAGGCACAAATGGATATGATTCTTTCTCAGCAGGAATCTATCGACTCCCTCAAGCAGATGCTTGCACAGTTGCTCGAAGACAGGAGGAAGTCTCCTCCTAAAAAGACGAAGGGCAAAGGGAGAAAGGGAGAAAGCTCATCTTCCGAACCTTCTGAGGAGAGGTAGCGATCTACTTCTAGTTCGTCCAAATCCTCGTCGCAAGTAAAGGGCGACCAAGACCAGGGAAAGGCTCATGCTAAAAGAATGAGTCAATTGGAGCAACGCCTCGAGGCCCTTACCAACCGTAAAGGCCTCCAAGAAGCTGGGGTGGTCCGGCCCTATCCTGCTGAATGGGACTTGGTTCCATACCCGTCCAAGTTCAAGGCTCCAACCCTTCAAGCATTCGATGGGAAAGGGTCACCCAACCAACACATCTACTACTTTAAATCCCAAACCGGGAATGTAGTAGATAACGACGCCATCCTGGCTCGTCTGTTCATCGGCACCCTGAAAGGGCTGGCCTTTGAATGGTTCATGAAGCTCCCAGAAGGTTCTATTAAGTACTGGGGCGATTTGGAGAAGCTTTTCTTAATGCGCTTCTTCGAGGATGACTCAAAAGTCACGATGCCCACCCTTTTGGCTACTAAACAGCGAAAGGGAGAGTCCGTCAAGTCTTTCGTGGAAAGATTTCGGAACGTGGCACTCCGATGTCCGAGCGGCATGACCCAGACCACACTGGTGGAAACATGCCGCCACAATCTCCAAACCTCACTCCTTGCTCAAATAGGAGTTGCTGAAAGCCGCACCTGGAAGCAATTAGTCCAACAAGGTGAACAGGCTGAGGAGATTGTCGCCCGTGTCAGAGCGGAGGAAGGTAAGCCCAGGCTGGAAAGGTCGACAAGGCGTGCGCCAGACACATCCCTCCAAACAAAGCGGAAGGATAACTTGGCAGCAGAGACCAAACCTCCTGCTAAACCTCAACTGGTCAAGGGAGGTGGCTCTTCAAGCCAACCACGGGCCAACAAGCAATATTCCTTCAAGGAGGAACATGTCGATTCACTCTTTAAACTACTCAACAAGAGTAACCGACTGAAGCTCCCTGAAGTTAGGCGCCCCGAGGAGGTCGGCAAGACCGACAATCCCACCTATTGCTTGTACCACAGGATGCTGGGGCACCCTACCAAAAGCTTCTACGTCTTCAAGGACATCCTTCAAGCTCTGATTGACGCGGAGGTGTTAAAGCTCCGACCAAAGCAGAAGAAGGTGACGGCCAATGTGACGTCAGTTCTCCAGTTCGGAAGACAACCTCCGACACCCTCAGGAGTAGTCCCTATCCCAAGGGGGGAGCTGAGAGTGGTCAGCACAGACCCTCACCAGCAGCAAGAGAAAGGCTTGGTACCTGTCCCCACACCTCAAGGGGAAATCATGTGGGTCCACCCTGACCTTGTCAATGAACGGCAATGGACTACTGTGACCAACAGGAAATCCAAAGGCAAGGCAAAGGCTTCATCCTACAATGTAGTGTGTGCCTCCTCTCGAGAAGCCGAGACTGATGTTCCCTCGTTAACCGATTCCGAGGAGGAAACAATAGTCTTGGCCGCGGAGCCTAACCAACTGATGACGGGAACCCGCTCAGGACAGCCCTACTTGAAGCAGTATGGCGAAACGGCGGCAACCCCTCCACAACCAACTTCAGAGTCAACCAAGCCCTCCACAAGACAACCCGTGGAGAAACAGAAGGAGACTCGATTTTCTCGAGCCCTTCAGAAGGGCATCACGGAAGGATCTACGGCGCCTTACCGCTTTGATGTCCTGGCTTAATTGGCCAACATTCCGGTGCGGATTACCTTGTATGAACTTCTCAGACTATCAAGGTCGACTAGAGAAGCTCTGCAAGAAGCTCTGGCAAATGCTGAGGTCTTCATGACCCAGGTGCCAAAGGAGGAAGATGTAGAGAATTGTCTCCACACCTCCCAGAATACCCCCTGCATCACCTTCACGGCAGAGGATATGCAGGTTAAAGGGAAGCATGATCGACCCCTGTACTTCACAGGGTATATTGGATCATCCGAAGTGAATCGCATCCAGGTAGATCCCGGGTCTGCATTGAGCATCATGCCTCGCAGAGTCATGCAGCATCTTGGGATTCTCACTCACCGTTTGAGCCCTACCCAGACGACCATTTATGGGTTCAATGCCAATAGTACTCGTCCGATGGGGAAGGTTAAGCTCAAATGCCGGATCGGAGATCTGAAGACGGAAGTGACATGTTACGTCATCGACGCTGACACTTCCTACAATCTATTGCTAGGACGACCTTGGATTTACCGCAACTCCATCGTTCCCTCCACTCTCCATCAAGTCATGAAATACATTGACAAGGGTGGAGAGGTGCAGACATTGATTGCCGAAAGGCATTCATTCAAAGGGGTTGAGAATTATTTCACAGACTCCTTACTGTACCAAGATCCTGTGGAGACAGATGAAGTCCCGCAACCAGAAGAACCAGACTCTGGCAATGAAGCCGACACCGAGCTGGAGGAAGATGAGTGTGCGTGGGAGCTAGATCCACCTGCAACGGGCGTTAGTAAGCCCGATGTTGATAATACCCTCGCTGATGATGTAGGCGGTTGGTACATTAATGAAGAATTAGATTTAGCGTATTTTTCTGTGTTTGCTTCTGATTCAGTGCCGTCAGACACTAGTACAGACGTGGATGACGATCTCTGGTCGGCAATGGGTGCTTTGACATCGTTGCATGTACCAGTGAAATCGTCCTTTAAAACATGTTGAAATGTCGGCGATGCGTAACAATCAATATTCATGGTTCCAGCGAGAAGGAAGGGCCAAAGACCAATTCTCTTCGGACGAATTGAATCCGAACCAATGAATCATGAAGAATCAGAAAACGAGCAGGAACCCCCTCAATTCGGTCATTATGAGCCAAAGGCACTCAGAATGATGAAAAATATGGGGTATGACCTAACCAGCGGACCCGGGTTGAACTTCGGCAAAGGAAGGAGAACGCTACTTCGATCCTTTATGCCAAAGGAAAAGCACCCGATTATTATCATCAGACTCGCAGGGGGTTGGGCTATGTATCAACTCTGGCTCCATCAGCCTCTGATTCTCAAGAATCGTCAGGTCACAATTACTCATCAGGCACGTCATCATGGGAGTCAGATGTCAGTGTCGGCAACGTCTTCGGGGGACTTTCAGTGAACATGGTTTCAACAAGCCACCTGGAAGACGGAGATGAAGAAATGATCCAATCTGATACAGATCCTTGGATCAAACATTTAAATACTCTTTGGGATACCCGCTTTAAACAGTGCGAGCCACCCACAGAAGACAAGGTTGTTCAAGTCAATCTAGGAGATGAGGCCAATCCTAAGCCCATCTTCATAAGTGACGGCCTGTCGCCTTCGGAGAAGAAGGATCTAATATCTCTTGTACAAGAGTATATAGACGTCTTCGCCTGGAATTACGAGGACATACCTGGACTTGATCCTCAAGTGGCTATGCACCGCCTCAACATCAATCCGGACGCAAAACCCGTCAAACAACAGCAGCGACGGTTCCGTCCAGAAATAATGGAGGCAATTCAATCAGAAGTCAGAAAACTTATTGATTCTGGCTTCATCAGGGGAGAACAACATCCCGACTGGGTAGCCAACATCGTCCCAGTTGCCAAGAAGAACGGGAAGATCTGGATCTGCATTGACTTCCATGATCTAAACGAGGCTTGCCCCAAAGACGAATTCCCCTTGCCAATCACAGATGTCATGATTGACAATACATGTGGATTCGAACGAATGTCCTTCATGGATGGATTCTCAGGATACAATCAAATTAAAATGTATCCTGATGACGAAAAACATACCTCCTTCAGGACACCTCTAGGGGTATATTGCTACACCGTCATGCCCTTCGGACTGAAGAATGCAGGGGCAACATATCAAAGGGCCATGAATGCCATTTTCCATTAGCAAATACGCAAAACGGTGGAGTGTTATGTTGACGACATCGCGGTGAAAAGTCGCGCTAAGGGTGATCACATAGCTGACCTGAAGGTGATTTTTGACATCATGCGAGCTCATCAGCTAAAGATGAATCCCACCAAGTCCTTCCTGGGGGTGGCCAGTGGCAAATTCCTAGGATTTGTTGTAACTTCCACAGGAATCCATTTGGACTCGGAAAAGATCAGCGCTATCCAGGAGATGCAACCCCCGAGAAACCTCAAGGAGCTCAGGGGATTGCAAGGACGATTGGCGTACATCCGCAGGTTCATCTCAAACCTTTCCGGAAGATGCCAACCCTTCGCTAAGCTGATGAAGAAGGGTGTCTCGTTCATTTGGGACGACGCTTGTCAACAAGCATTTGAGGAAATTAAGCAATACCTCACCCAACCACCAGTCCTTCCAGCTCCGATATCCGGAAAACCTTTCCTGGTATACGTTCGAGCAATGGATCATTCTTTGGGAGCTCTACTAGCTCAGAATGATGATCAAGGGCGAGAACAAGCAATCTACTATTTGAGTAGAACAATGATCGGAGCTGAACATCGGTACAACCGATCGAGAAGGAATGTTTGGCATTAGTGTTCGCCATTCACAAAATGCGACACTATTTGGTAGGCCAGACAATAAACGTCATATCAAAAGTCAACCCTTGAGGTTACTTATGACAAAGCTGATTGGTTGCTAATGTTGCATATTTAATGTTACATTTCCATACTTATTTTAGAATAAAAGCCTGCATTGTTCTAATTATTTGTTTAAGTTATTTGCAGGCCCAATCCTTAAGGAGATGAAGAGAAATGAGCCCAAAAGCCCACCAGAATTCTGAATTAAATCAGAGTTAATTCGTACACATAAAATCAGGACAAAATCAAGAGGTTGAAACCGGTTGAGAAGAATCCTCTCAGGATCGATCGGTTAAAAGCCAAGAATCCAAGGCCATTTCTTCAAAATCTCGGAGCCAAACTGCAAAGCCAACTCCAGATAAAGTCAGAGGGAGAAACCGGGGAGACCCACCAACAGGGTGTGGCCACCTGGCCACATCCTGGCCGCGGAAACGCGGCAAAAGCCGCGTTTCCGCGGCAAAGTTAGGGAGTTAGGGGGAGCGTTTGCTCCCCCGATCTCCCCGGGATCTTGTTGTTTAGGGTTTTGCCTATAAAAGGCTTGTACTTGCGCTGAAAATGGGACGTGAAGGCATAATAGGATTTAGCTTAGTTTTTATTCCTTAGTTTAGGTTTTTAGTCTTTCTTTTTATGTATGTAATTTGTATGTAACTTAGGGTAGAAGAAGATTCATGTAAGTAAGAGAGAGGGGCTGATGTTGAGAGTGACACCGACGATGTACCCTACTCCTTTCTTTCATTGTCTCAGCAAGTAATAAAGGTAAATGCTTTGTTTGTCTTCTATTCTGCTTTACTTTACATTTGTTTTGCTTTCATCTTCCTCTTCTACTTTACCTTGGTTGTTGTTGTTGAGTGTACAAGAGAATTCCAAAGCAAGTATAACTAAGCTACGTGAGAGCCAGCGATAGTTCATGAAGACGTTCTCCTCTTTCAAGCTCCGCATCACTTCGTTCTTCTTATGCTTGACGATATAATGTGCACGGGGACCGAGCTCGAGTTTATGATCTATGCGTTGAACGCCTCCGAAGCAAAAAGGTAGAACTTGCAAAAAGGTTTCCAAGTAAGTCAACACTCAACCTAGGTAAGTATTTCTTCACTTTTCTCTCTTTCTTTTCTTTTACTTCTTTAGTATAGATCAACACTTCCTCAAACTCTTTCTTTTCCACTTCATTGTACATAGTCGCTTTTCATCGTTTTCTGATTTTCCACTTCTTCATCTCTCGCTTTCTTCTTAACTTTAACCATTAACTTTCTTTTTCTTTTTCATAACATAAAACAGAGAAGAACCTTCGTTTTATTTTCTTAAAAGATTTCAATAAAGAACTGTAACGCTTCCATCGCAAACCCTCCTTGTGGATCACGACCCGCATAGCCACTTGCTATAGCGGAAGAATTGAGCACTTGCACATTCTCTTTTTAAGTTCTATAATCTCGTATTTTTTGTGCAGGTTTAGCCTCAATCAAATTTTGGCGCCGTTGCCGGGAGGGTAAAACGGTTTTTATTGAAATCTGAATTTTTATTGCAAATTTTTTAGAACTAAACGAATTTTCTTCTCTGTTGCAGGTTACAGGGCAAGCAAAGCAGAAAATTATTATTGCAGTGACATACAAGTGGCCTTGGGCCTCTGCTCTAGAAAGCAGAGACAAAGGGCCCTCTGAATTGCCGCGTTTCCACGGCAAAAGCCGCGGATCCGCGGCAAGGAAGAGTTGACTACTAACAGCTTTTTGCAGGGCTGCTTAGTTTAAAAAAAATTCTAGTTTGCTGCAACTTTAATTTTTCTTATATGCCATAACATAAGCCTGCTAATAATCAACAGTAAAATATTTGTTGAAAAGATAAAAAATTGATTAGACATTTGCATTTTAGGCACGTGTCTTTTTAATTCCTTTATTTTTTTACTGTTGAAGAGTGCTGGAGCAAGGTATGTTTGCATTGCATCTAGAATAGGACTATCTCTTGGTTGATTTATATCGCTTAGAGTGCATCTTATTTATCTTGTACACTTGCACAAAACTGATCTTAAGGGCACAACCCAATAATAAGATAAGGTGGGGATTTAATCACCCTTCCTTAGCCCAAAAATCAGAATCCAAGCACTCACTAACCCAAGCCTAACTTAAAATGAGGCCCTAGGGACATCTCGGACTCAATTAGGAGATTATCCTAAGGGGGAAAGGTGTTGGAACTTGACTTTTGCCAAATCAGTGTCTAGGAAAGGGATTAAGGGCCGAAAGCCCGAAGGTTGGTGGTTATTTAATTAAGGAACGTCTTTTGACGGAAAACCTCCCACCAACCTTGCCCTGACCTGGCTGATTAGCTTGTGGTCAAAGTCTACATTAAACCTCCTATGGACAGTCTAACCAGTTAGGAGTCGTCTAGGTCTAGGTCTACCCTAACTTAGGTTAGAATTTTTTCTTTCTTGTTTGTTTATTTGTGTGTTTTTCTTTCTTTTTGTTTGTATTCCATTGTGTGATATGGCTTATAATAATAATTTTTCCAACTATAATAATAATCCATATTATACATCAAACTCTTTTTCGGATATTACCAACCCGGCATATCATGACTTTAACCAACCTAGTGTGCCGGATTGGTCTTATCCGAATCCATATAACCCATGTCCCACATCGTATGACTATAATTTCCATAACGATTTCAACTCTTCACATAGTCAGTGGGGATTCACCTACCCCGAGTCCAATTTTCAACCACAGTGTCCTCCTTCTCCACCTAGTCCACACTATTTTCAAGAGTCATACTCAGTTCCACCAGTCCAAAATAGAAAACCATCAATTTTGGAACGGAGTATGCGTGAGTCCAAACAACAATCACAAAATCTGATGGACTCACAATTTCAATACCACTTCCAAAATAACTCTTCATCTTTTCAACAAGACAATGAACCCATCAACTATGAAAAGATGCTAGAATCCATGACTCATGCTCAAAATGCTAGAAATCGTGACATAGATATGATGGTCGAATCTCTACGCTCCCACCGTCCTGATGTCACTTACCATTCTGTTAGAGTCGAAGAGTCATGTTGTTTTGGAAATCAAAATTCTATTTCAGAACAACCATTTGAACTTGCCCAAACTCCAAATTTTGAAAAAGATATTGATAGTTTGGCTAGTTTTCCTTTTCCTGAAATAGAACTTGAAAATGATTATGATCCTGAACCCCAACTTAGTGATTCAATTCTATTTCCTGATTCGATTATGACTCCGGTATCTTCACCTGACTTCAATCTTTTCCCGGAGTCAACATTGGATCCTGTACCAATTCATAAAGAAATTGAATCACCCATCTTTGAGGATCATGTTGAACTTGACCAACTTTACAATTTTGAAAATCCCATGGATAAATTGGCAAGTTCTCCAATTTTTGATATTGAACTCAATGAGATATGTGACCTAGATTCTCACATATGTGATCCAGTTCAACTTTCTGAATCAATATTGACTCCTGTTGTGTTACCAAACTTGAGTAATATTTTAGAGTCAGTTTTAATTCCTCCACCTATCATTCCTGAACTGGAATCACCCACATTAAGTCACATTCCATTGTTAGACAATACATGTGGACTAGAGTTTCAACTTCTTGACTTGGACCCAGTTTCTGAACCTATTTCGACTCTTGAACCTTTACTTGATTTAAGTCACCTTCCTGAGTTGGTATTAGTTCCTGTCCTTCCTGAGTCCAAGTCAACTGTTCTATCATTTCATACTCCATTCTGGGACGAGGTGGTTGACAAATTTGACTCCGAAATTAGTTATGGAATATGGAAATTAGATGGGGTCAAGTATTTAATAAAAATCCTTCATGGACTTATCTTTTAATGGGTTATATTAAAGATATTTCTGGTGGGTTCCTCCGAGACCCAAGAAAAGTTGATTGGGCTGCGTTTCGTGGACCAATCAGACCACCACCGGAACCACCACCTTAAGGTAACCTTTTCCTTCCCTTTCGTCTTTTTCATGCATCTATGCATTAATTCATACATTGAGGACAATGCATGAGATAGGTGTGGGGGAGGGTCTAACATAACTTTTCTTTTTGTTTAAAAAAAAAATTGACATTTTTCTTTACTTTTAAAAACTTTTTGAAAAATAGAAACAATATTTTGACTTATTTTTGTAAGAAATTAAGTTAATTTTAAGGAATAGGAAAATCCAAATTAGGATTTCTTATACTTGGTCAAAATAAGATTATTTGTTTGATTTTTAGAGTTAGGAAGATAATTTGTCAAAGTAATTTGGTCTTGATCTTTACCTTGATGAAATATGCACACTTCATACACTTACACACTTAGGGTTCAAAAACAAAGATTCTTATGCCTTATAAAAAAAATATATATAAACAAATCTAATTATTGATTAGCTAGGTGCTTTGCCTAAGAAAGCCTTAGTATTTATGCAAAAGATAATTAGATGAGTTTGAAAAAAAAAGAAAAAAAAACAAGTCTAATTATTGATTAGCTAGGTGTTTTGGCCTAAGCAAGCCTTGGTATTTATGTGAAAGATGATTAGATAAGTTTGAAAAGAAAAATCCTCTGATTAAGCTGGGTATTTGTTCCTAATAAAGCATAAGTATTCACGCCTAAAAGAGGTTCATATAATAAAATTCTTAGTTTTGTGGCCTTGTTTGCTCGAGTCCTTAAGTCCTAGGGGTGTCTTCTCACCTGGTGCCCTAAGACCGTCTGGTTTGGGAGTCACCGATTAAAGGCTCGTTACATGGGCAGATTAGAAAGCCTAATAAAACTAAGGAATAATACCAAAAAAAAAAGAAGTATATATATAAAAATAAATAAGGCATAAGAGTTAGAGTTAATGAACCCTTAGTCAAAATTTTCACATTCACAAGGTGCATATGACTTAGGGTAAAGTAATAGACTAGATGAGAAGCACAATTTGACTCCTTACTTTGATTGATAACAAATTTTTGAATAGAGACTAAGTTTAGGAATGAAAAATTCGGCCTTCCTATAACTTATAGATTGCTTAGACCTTACAATCATATTTCAAATATTTTTCTCTTTCAAAATGCTTTTCGAAAATACTAACTCTTTATTTCTCTTTCTTTATGGATTTTGTGGGTGCAATCCGCTGAAAACCCTCACGAGACAAAACTCGTCCTCTAGGGGAAACCTAGAGGTTTAACGGCTTGTTGCACATGCTCAGTGCAATCGCGTGACCTGCGAAAGTGGTCTAATAATCCTTAGTATAATTTAGTTGTTTTGCTCGCGGACAAGCAAAAGATAGGTATGGGGTGTGATTGGTTGCTAATGTTGCATATTTAATGTTACATTTTCATACTTATTTTAGAATAAAAGCCTGCATTGTCCTAATTATTTGTTTAATTTATTTGCAGGCCCAATCCTTAAGGAGATGAAGAGAAATGAGCCCAAAAGCCCACCAGAATTCTGAATTAAATCAGAGTTAATTCGTACACATAAAATCAGGGCAAAATCAAGAGGTTGAAACCGGTTGAGAAGAATCCTCTCAGGATCGATCGGTTAAAAGCCAAGAATCCAAGGCCATTTCTTCAAAATCTCGGAGCCAAACTGCAAAACCAACTCCAGATAAAGTCAGAGGGAGAAACCGGGGAGACCTACCAACAGGGTGTGGCCACCTGGCCACACCCTGGCCGCGAAAACGCGGCAAAAACTGCGTTTCCGCTGCAAAGTTAGGGAGTTAGGGGGAGCGTTTGCTCCCCCGATCTCCCCGGGATCTTGTTGGTTAGGGTTTTGCCTATAAAAGGCTTGTACTTGCGCTGAAAATGGGACGTGAAGGCATAATAGGATTTAGCTTAGTTTTTATTCCTTAGTTTAGATTTTTAGTCTTTCTTTTTATGTATGTAATTTGTATGTAACTTAGGGTAGAAGAAGATTCATGTAAGTAAGAGAGAGGGGCTGATGTTGAGAGTGACACCGACGATGTACCCTACTCCTTTCTTTCATTGTCTCAGCAAGTAATAAAGGTAAATGCTTTGTTTGTCTTCTATTCTGCTTTACTTTACATTTGTTTTGCTTTCATCTTCCTCTTCTACTTTACCTTGGTTGTTGTTGTTGAGTGTACAAGAGAATTCCAAAGCAAGTATAACTAAGCTACGTGAGAGCCAGCGATAGTTCATGAAGACGTTCTCCTCTTCCAAGCTCCGCATCACTTCGTTCTTCTTATGCTTGACGATATAATGTGCACGGGACCGAGCTCGAGTTTATGATCTATACGTTGAACACCTCCGAAGCAAAAAGGTAGAACTTGCAAAAAGGTTTCCAAGTAAGTCAACACTCAACCTAGGTAAGTATTTCTTCACTTTTCTCTCTTTCTTTTCTTTTACTTCTTTAGTATAGATCAACACTTCCTCAAACTCTTTCTTTTCCACTTCATTGTACATAGTCGCTTTTCATCGTTTTCTAATTTTCCACTTCTTCATCTCTCGCTTTCTTCTTAACTTTAACCATTAACTTCCTTTTTTTTTTCATAACATAAAACAGAGAAGAACCTTCGTTTTATTTTCTTAAAAGATTTCAATAAAGAACTGTAACGCTTCCATCGCAAACCCTCCTTGTGGATCACGACCCGCATAGCCACTTGCTATAGCGGAAGAATTGAGCACTTGCACATTCTCTTTTTAAGTTCTATAATCTCGTATTTTTTGTGCAGGTTTAGCCTCAATCAAAAGCCTTCATCGCTAAATGGCCGACTGGCAAAATGGGCCATATTGTTATCTCAATATGAAATGCACTTTTTACCACAGAAGGCCATTAAAGGACAAGCGGTGGCGGATTTCCTGGCTGAACACCCGGATCCGAGGGCAGCCAGACTTTAAGACGATCTCCCAGACGAGGTCGCTGAAACCTGCCAGACCCAGACATCCTTTGAAAGACAGGTGTGGCAACTTTTCTTTAATGGTGCATCAAGAACAAGCCCAAAAGGACACATAGTCGCAGGAGTAGGAGTAGTACTCGTCTCCCCGCAGAACTATGTGATTCCTCGAGCTATCTCGTTAATCGAACCTTGTTCCAACAATGTGGCGGAGTACAATGCTCTTTTGATTGGGATGCAACTCGCAGATGAGATTGGCGTTAAAAATCTCGAGGCATATGGTGACTCCAAACTCATCGTCAACCAAGTTCGCGGGAGTACGAAGTCAGACATGAGGACCTAGTACCCTACTACAACGCAACTATCCGCATGGCCGAAAGGTTCACAAACTTCTATATTGACCATGTACCGCGCAGGCAAAATGCGCACGCGGATGCACTCGCATCCCTCGCGGCCTCCTTAGCTCTTCCAGCTGGAGTAATGGAGAAAGTATTCGTCTACAGCCACGACCTGTATTGCCCGAGAACTGCCCTCGAAGACTATCAGGAGTCAAAGGGAGAGTATCAAGGCAAAGAAGCGCTGGAATTGTCAACCGGGCCGAGCTTAAAGACTGGCGATTCCCCTATATCGACTATGTCTTGTATGGCATCCTGCCTGAGGACGCCAAGGAAGCGGCTGCCATTCGAAGGAAAGCCCCTAAATTTTACTACAATGCGATTACACGAACATTGTATCGTCGATCGCATGACGGGATCTTGCTCCGGTGCCTCTCACCAAGCGAGGCTCAAGAGGTATTGAAAGAAGCCCACGACGGCATGTGTGGAGCCCACCAACCTGGCCCAAAACTGGCACATCGACTCCAAAGATTGGGTTACTACTGGCCTAAGATGATTGCCGATGCCATCACTTATGCCAAAAGATGTCATGCCTGCCAAGTACACAGCGATTTCATCCATCAAGCACCAGGGTACCTCCACTCTACGACCTCTACCTGGCCATTTGAAATGTGGGGAATGGACGTGGTTGGCCCTATCAGCCCACCATCATCAAAAGGACATCGGTTTATTTTGGCAATAACCGATTATTTCTCTAAATGGGCCGAAGCTATTCCTCTGAAGGAGGTAAAATCGTCTAACGTGATCAAGTTTGTGAAACATCACGTTATTTACCATTTCGGTGTACCTTGGCGAATTGTCCATGACAATGGACCCCAGTTCATCAGCCAGGTATTCCAGAGATTCTGCGCTAAGTTCAGAATCGAGAGTGTGTCCTCAACAGCATACTATCCTGCCGCTAATGGCCTCGCAGAAGCTTTCAACAAGACTATTGGCAAGCTTCTCAAGAAGTTCGTCTCGAAAAGTCAACGAGACTGGGACGATAAGCTAGGTGAATGCTTATGGGCCTACCGCACAACTGTGCGAACCCCAACTAAAGCCTCGCCATTTTCTTTGGTATATGGGTGTGAAGCCGTGCTCCCACTGGAAATCCAAATTCCATCTCTACGCGTCTCCTTGACAGCGGAGATGACAACCGAGAAGAAGCATCGACAGCGACTCCAGGAATTGGAGGCCTTAGACGATAAGCGTTTGCAGGCCCAACAACAAATCGAGCTTTACCAAGCTCGAATTACCAGAGCCTTCAACAAGAAAGTTAAAGTGCGAACTTTCAAGAAAGGCGACCTAGTCTTAGCTGTCAGAAGACCCATGGTGATGACGCACAAGACAAAAGGTAAATTCCAACCCAAATTGGAAGGACCATTCGTAGTAGAGTCAGTCTACTCAAATGGATCGTATCGCCTCATAACTTCAAATGGCGATACACTCATGATGCCTATCAATGGTAGGTTCTTGAAGAAATACTATCCTTAAATGGTATTTTTCCGCTGATCAAGTTAAAAGTACACCTCTGATCAAACATCCGACGCCTCCGACGGCTAAGGATAGAGGAAAATGTTGGCTTTTAAGCCCAACATAAGTCTTCGACAACTCATCATGCTGAGGGGAATAGCATGGCTAGCCCAACTCAAACGGTAGTTGGTAAAGGCACCTCAAATCCGTTAATAGCTGAGGGTTTGCTAAAAATCCTAAGTGGACTTGGCTCCACTCTTTCCTCCAAAATCCCTTACCAATTCTCACCCACAGAATGGTAGGTCTACCAAATACAATCATTACCAAGTTGACACTATACCTCTGGTAATGAATACTCCTTGTCGAGTACAACTCTTGCTTGTCAACTCTACGTAGAGTAACAAACTTTCGGATTTGCCAAGTTAACACTATACCTCTGGCACTCCAAATCCCGCCTGTCAGTTCTCATCAATAGAATGATAGGTCCTCAAACCGTTTTTTTTTTTTGGCAGGAGCCAATTCTTGTCAAGTTAATATCACACCTCTGACAAAATTACTGTTTAAGTTAACATTACACCTCTGACAGTCACTTTCCTTCGGACTTCCGTATTGAAGCTGAAACGAACGATGCTAAGTTAACACTACACCTCTAGCATCTAAGTCATTGCTAAGTTCAACAATACACCTATGGCCATGATTCTTCCTCGACTTCCTTATCCAAGCCGAGATGACCAATGCTAAGTTCCACATTACACCTCTAGCATTACCCTCACTGTCAAGTTAAATATCACACCTATGTCAGTGACACTCTCAGTTTTCCCAAAACAGAACTGAAATACTTTTGAGTCAAGTTAATATTACACCTCTGACTCACATCCTTGTCAAGTTAACACCACACTTCTGACAAGACTACTTTCAACCCGTTAAGTTAATATCACACCTCTAACGGTAAAGACTTCCCTAGATTCCCCATGAGTCTAGTCTTACTTGTTATTCTCTTCAATAGAATAACAAGTCTACCTAGAAATATTGTTAGGTTAACACTACACCATTGACAATGTTTTCCTTCAAATCCCCAGCTGAGCTTAATCAAGTGAATCCTAACCCTTGATAAAAGTTCACCTTCCCTGGGGGTACGTGTTCCACCTGTTACTTTTCTTATAAAGTGGCTGGTCCACCAAACATTATTTCATCTCTGTCAAGTTAATATTACACCTCTGACAGTATTGTGGAAGTTCCTGAAATAGAACCTTCCCCTACGGAATTTGACTCATTAAGATTATCATCATAATTTTGACGAAGTCAAAGATCTTCTGCTTCTATGCGTCTAACTGAAGACAAAAGGTTCAAGACAATAGAAAGAGGCAGGAAGAAAAATGTCACTTTTATTTATATTTCAGCCTTATGAAAGTGATACAAAAACGCTCTCTTATACAATAAGATTGAGTGTTACAATTAAGGAGTACAAAGAAGTCCCTCTCTCTCTCAGAGGCCATACTCACTCCTTGAAGCCGCATCTGATTCCAAGTGCACGATGTTTGGAAAAGCGCCAAACTGTGGCGACAGTTAGAGCCGATTGCACTATGGTGCATGACGTGAACATCGAAAGAGCCCTAGCTGACTAAGCTAAGAGCAATGGTGTTTTTGAGGTTCGGTGGTAGCAGAAAGCCCTGCAACCCTTCATTCATGAGCATCTCTTTCGCCAGAAGGCCATCCAACAAACATGGAGTGTCCTCGATGTCACTTCTGGGGTGAGAGAGGAAGGGGATGCTAACCACCACTATATCCACCGTAAACCCCTCGCCGCCATCCTTACTCTGACCATGCCATGCCAGCAAGCATGACTAGTGCGTCGCATTCAAAGAGATCTTGGCGAGGGTTAAGTCCCCGACAAGGGCCATGACTTCTTCCCTTGTAGACGACGAGGACCATGACTTCTTTCCTTATGGACGAACATCGAACAAATTCGCCGGCCGAAATATTCTTCCAGGGGCCCAGCGAACGTGAAAAAGGACGATCAAGCCTACCTGCAAGGAATAAACAAAGGAATCAGAACATCTGGAACTTAGTACACTTCAGCGAAGAAAACTAAGTCACAAACGCGGTTATCACTGAAAAATGCAGACGCGAGAATGACCCACGCAGTGAGTCAAACTTCCGCGGTGGCAGAAACAAATGCGAGCAAGACTGTGATACACACAGAATTCAAACGCGACCTAATTCCACATCGGCGTTTAAGATACAAGGCGCGCAGAGAATCAGACGCCAAAATTGCCATCTCTCTGTTGGAGGAACAGGAGTTGCAAGATTCGGGTCTGAAACCTTCAACCCGAGTTGGAATTCCTCCAAGTCAGTGGCCATAAAACGCGAGCTTCAGGAGCAAAGCCAGCGCCAAGCGCCAAAGACTTCTATACTCGCGTCCAGAGAAGCTTAAGTCGATGGCGCAAATTCCAGATGAGGAATGCACCAACCATGACTTCGCAAGAAAGTCCAGATGATATCTGTCTAAGAGATATACTAAGGTTCAGAATTGGTTGGGACTAAAAAAGGTCATGGCAAATCAGAACGGCGTACCCGCAGAGGCCTCTATTAAGAGTGTAACTCTCTGCATCGAAGCGCGGACATAAAATGAGTTCAGAGAGATGCTTTCTGTTATTGAAATCACTTGACAGTGGTAATCTTCTGAAGAGACCAAACAGAAGCATGAAAGCTCTGGGTCATCTTCATCCATGGAGGCAAACCCCTGGTGAAGTCCTTTGAAGGGGGAAGGCAGAAACTCTCAGAGCACTCGCTCTCAAAAAGAACACAGTATGGACTGTTAAAGGGAGAGAAGGAATCCCTATTTATAGGCAACCCCTGATAGCTGTCATTAATGGTTCATTAATCAAAACCGTCGGCCTTAATGATCGCACGACCGTCAAAGTCCAATAGGAGTCTGACGCGTGGAACGTTGCTTCGGGAAGCGTCGCAGACGCTGGTCTCAAACCGCCAGCGCCGGTTTTGCATTAAAAGGCATTAACGCCTGAGTCCAATGAGAAACCAACGCGTGGACAACTGCTTCGGGAAACAACGGACGACCCGGTTTCCCAATCGTCAATGAAGACTTGACGTTCAAAGATCTTATGAAATCTTTAAGTCAGGCCGCATTTAACGCCGAGGAAGTTACATCAAGAAGCAGATAAGAAAGCCGCGTCCAGGAATCCGCGTCCCCTTTCAAGACTGAATGACGTCCGCCTACATTCCAGAGGAATGTTCGCGCGACCCAAAGCTGCGTCCCTTCAGCAAACGGGGCCCATGTTAAGGGAAAGCACTTAACTCAGCAAAAGACTTTGGCCATTGTGGGATTAGTCGGAAAATACGCAAGGCTGCGTCCCTCGCGTCCGCTCAAACTGCGTCTTCATCAGAGGAGCTATGTCTGCATGGGTAGTGATGGTTGTTCGCACCTAGTCAAAAGACCTAGCGCTGCATCCTAAAGGACTGCGACCAGTGAGTCACACTCAAAAACTGCGTCCTTCGCGTCCACTTGAGTCGCGTCTTCATTAGCAAAACAGATTCGCGTCAATTAAACCCGCGTTTCTCTCTGTGAATTGACGCCACGTCTCATCAAAAGGACTTGGTTCTGTCTAAGAACTGATGACCGCGTCTCTCTTTATTATTTGATGCTGCGTCTCATCAGAAAAATTTGGTTCTACCTAGGTTCCTATGAATCAATGCCGCGTCTCATCAAGAAGACTTGAGAAGTTGAATTCATCTACAGCAAGGCAATAAAGATGGAACAAGAACTCCAAAGACTTTTATTACATCTGATAAAAGTTAATACAAACACTCTTAGTAAAACAGAGTATCCTTTTCTTTACAAAAAAAAAGGGAAGGCTACAAGTCCTGGTTCGCCAAGGAACGGATTTGCTCTCTAAGGCGATGTATCTTATGTTGACGCGCCTTCTCAGCCTCCAAGAGAGCTTGGGCCCGCAGATCCGCCTCAGATAAAAATCCCTGCGCTTGTACACGGAGGGATTCCAACTCAGATGAACGAACAGAGAGGTTTGCTTCAACTTGCGCCTTAGCAGCCTCTAACTCCGCTAGCCTCTTTTCAGAGGTAGCAAGCTTCTATTCGTTAAAAGCAATCATGGCCTCAGCCCTGGCTATCGCAGCCCGAGAGTCAAGGATAGCCTGCTTTGCAGCCTGTATGATCATGACAGATTCCTTGGACTCGACTGTTAGCCTTTGATAATCAGCCTGGAAACCTTCAAGAAGACGGGTGTTATCGGTTATCTTCTCCTCCACCTCCCGTCGCTCCTGCTCTTGAGCAGCAAGGAGCCTATTCAGAGTTTCCTGGGCTTCGTGGAATGAGCTGGCATCCTCCAGGGATCGAAGCTCTCTCAGGTCTTGTCCCAGCTGCTCCACCACCATCAGACACGCCTGGGCTAGCGAAGGGCCTCCGGCCAACTTGATGTTCTCGGCCAAGTTTTCGAGAAACATCCGGGCGAATTCAAAGGAGCTACCCCCAGACAGGATGAAATCGATGCATGATCGCATCGAGTCAAAGAACTGTTGCACCGTTTTGCGTGTTAGGAACTCCATAGTATTATCGCCCGAGGTGCTCCCCGACCCCCTTTCTATCACAGGGTGAGGGATGTAAGCCGGCTCTTCTCGCGCAAGAGTCAGACTGACCACCGGTACGGCAGGAGCAAGAGCAGCCACTAGCGCTTTTGGGGGTGCTGCCTCTGCAGGAACCTCCACAGATGATGACAGAGTAGTGAGCTTGACCTCCTCAGAAACCTCGGCCGAGGCTTGAGCTGTGTGGCCTTCCGGAGAGGCACTGACCGTCAGACTCTCCACCTGAGCCCCTCAGTTCTCTCTACAAATTATCTCAACATTAGCTACAATGGTGAGAAGAGAAACGTTCAAGACATCAAAACTTCCTTACCAAGTTGGAGGTCCAGAGATGTCAAATTCTTGGGCGAATCCTGCAGAGTAGAAGTCTCCCTGGCTTCAGTGGTTGCCTCCTCGTCCTGCAGAGTGGGAGTCTCCCCGATTTCAGTAGTTGCCTTCTCTGGAGGCATCTCAGCGGCTGAAGTCTCAACTCCTTCCGGCTGGGTCAACTCTTGCACCATCTCCTCGATATGCGAGGAGGTTGCAGCCTCAATATCCTCGGCCAACCCTGCAGCATAAAAGGAGAATGTTAAAACCTCCTCTTCAAAATTAAAAGGGAAATCATGTCAGAAGGTAAAAAGAGTACCTTCAGCGGGAATAACTGCCGCCAGTGGTGATGCCGTCAACGGCTCGCACCCATGTATTTCCTCCTCCGAGATGTGTGAGAATTTACTCAGATCAGGAGGAGCGGGTTCGTCACCATAATCAACCTCATCCTCAAAATTGCTTCCCTCTGCGGATAAGGAAGACGACAGTTCGACGCGAGAGGCCTCGATAGCCAGAGCCTTGCCACCAATTACCCCAGTGCTAGGGCTGGGGTCAACTGTCCGAGGACTGGAGACGAACACACTTGGAGACCCAGGTTGCTGTGCCTCATCTCTCCTTTCATGAGCAGGGGAAGAACCGGGCTGAGTTGAGACTCCTGCAATCTCAACATCACTCATGATGTCGACCTCCAGTTGCGGTGCCTCATCTCTCCTTTCGTGAGCTGAGGAAGACCCGAGCTGAACTGAGACCCCCCGAAATCTCAACATCACCTCCGCTCATGATGTCGACTTCGAACTGCTCGGCCTCGTCAGCAGCGGTTGGTTCGTCAGCCGGCTCCGCTTCCTCCACAATCCTGGGGCCCCTGCTGCGCAACCTGCGGGCATGGACTAAGGGGGCATCATCCTCGTCCGCCTCTTCTTCCCTCAGTTCCTCAACAAAAGAAGGGATGTCTTCGGATAGAGAAACTTCGGCCGTCAAGTCTCTCCGGACCTTCTTTGGGGCAGGGTCAGCAGTGGAAGTAGAGCCTCGAGCACGCTTACTCACTGCTTGTCGAGCCTTTGTTGCTCGTGGCTCCTCCCTCGACCCTCTCCCTACTTCCCTCAGAGCCTTCAGATACTGCTCGACGCCTCGCGAGCGTTTACCGGACCCCGACCTTGCTTCGAAATTTGCATTGATACTCTCAATGCATGAATACTCCAGAACAAAGGATGGTGTCTGGTTGACCTGGAAGTACCAGGTGCAAAAACTGAAGCTTGTGCGGCCCTTTGGCTCCTTGATAGGTAGACGGAAAGTTGCTTCCGTCCCTCCAGCCACGCTATACTACCAAGCCCGAGCACCTTCGAACAAGTACCCACTGAAGGCGTTGAGGAAAGTGGTGCCAAGTTTTGGTGTTTCTCCAACTGGGGGCTCAGTCCTGAGCGACCCGGGAACAGGCCGAGAACCGCCCTATCATGACTATCATGACGGTATACCCTTTTGGAGCCTAAGTCACCGAGGGTAATCTCAGGGACATATCGGGAAAGGTCCCATTTCATCTTCCGAGGGATGGACGTGTGCTGGAGATAAGACAGCGGGTACATCCTCTCCATGTCCGAAAGAAAGAATCTTCTACCCCCTATCTGGCGGAGCCATTTATAAGTTCCGTCATACATGGAATAGCCGCCATCGCCGACATGGTCTCCAAAGAAGAAGGCAGGCTTCTCCAGCGGAATGCGAGCATCCGTTGTGAATGCTGCGTCAGTCATAAGCTCCCGAAAAGTTGTCATGTCAACATTGGAGAGCCTTTTCTTGCGCTCCTGCGACCTGTCAGCAGTCACAGGTACAGTCCTTTGCAGCGCAAAGATTAAATCACGGTCAGGGCCACCTACGTGCCCAAAGTGGCGCTTCTTGGAGAGTGGGGCAGAAGAGTGTAGCACTGCAAAAGAAAAAGACACTTGATCAGACATCTTATCAAAAAAAAAAATTTGTGTTAAGTGTCTATAGTCCAGACGCAGAAAAGATGCTGGACGCAGAAATTATCAAAATTCCCGTCTAAACTTGAGAATCCGCGTCCAGACGCAGAAGAGAAACTGGACGCAGGAATTATCAAAATCCGCGTCCAGACCTGCAAATCCGCGTCCAGATGTGAGGCCCGCAGGATCAAGCCCGCGTTTTGAAAACCAAGACTTATGAAAAATCTTTAAGTACTTGGGCTCAGGTGCAAGATTCATAAAAAAATCAGCACCTGATGTCATAGAATGCAAGGATCAAGTCAACGTCCGAACCCTTCACAATTAGAAATATTCTAAGTGAAGAATCCGAAATGCAGGACTCACTGGCACCGGGTCATCAAACCCGCGTCTTGGTTATTAACTCAGAGACCGCGTCTGAGACCGCGCCTGAGAATCAAACACGGTTTATATTCTGTGTTGACGGTTC
Source organism: Agave tequilana (assembly GCA_038442645.1). Taxonomy (NCBI): domain Eukaryota; kingdom Viridiplantae; phylum Streptophyta; class Magnoliopsida; order Asparagales; family Asparagaceae; genus Agave; species Agave tequilana. The sequence continues at coordinate 108,083 of JAVJIF010007928.1, forward strand.
TCCTCAAAAAAAAAAGTTTTTTTTTAGGGGTTCCATGAACTTCCACCATTAATGGTGAAGGTTAAGCCTAAGAGGCATTATACCTGGGAAGAGGACTTCCTGCGCGGAGGAACAGCCCCTCTGGGCCTCGGCGACGGCCGCCTTTGAGGATGATGCGGTTGGCTTGGCCTTGGGTGCCATTGGTGATCAAGAATCCGATGAAGGAGAAATGAAAAGTGATGAACAAAAATCCTTTTTCTAAAAACCCTAACAGATGCGCTCGGAGAAGAAGAGATACCTCTCTGACTGTTGCCATTTATAGGCACAAAGATTTGCAAAGATACGCGGCGCGTGGCTCGATTAGCTCTACAGCGAGTCATCGCTTGACGCGTGGAACAGATCATTTAATGAACCGGGAAGTCCGCGCGCCAAAAGGTGATGTCCCGACGGTTCCCCAGAACAAGTGGCGGTGCACTCATGACATGGCGCGGATTCGCACTCAACAGGCGCGCCTCTTTGATGGACGTGCCCCATCAGCACAGCCATAGTCGCGTCCAGAAAGTCGCGTCCTTACTTAAAAGGATGCGTCTCTCTGAAGTTCGCGTCCTTCCAACCCGGCCTAACATCGCGTCTGCCCAATCGAATATCAGTCGCGTTTTCTATTTCCAAAAGGCGCACCCCATGAAAGTCGCGTCTGTAAAGCAGTACTATCTCTGCTCTTCAAAAAGAACTGGCGCTCAGTCCTTGCTTCTACAAATCAGTTTCAACAGTACACTGGCACAAGCAGACGATCATCCACTCCTGACTAAAAGCGCGTCCATGACAGACTAAAAGCAATCGGGGAGGTTTAGACTGTGTATCTAGACACTCAACACGATCAACTCTGGTGGCCTCAAAGAGTTCAACAGTACACTCACGAAGACCAACTCCAGATAAGATCAAACCCGGAGCATTAACAGTCCAGTCATAAAGGCGAATTCAGCTAGAGTCCAAAGTATTTCGAAATCCGTCCCAATTAACTGCGGAATATCGAAAACTTTGGAGGGGGTTCTGTAGGCTGTCTAAAAATCACTAAAAGACAAGCCATTAAAAAGCAGAGTTTCAAGTTCTAGACGCGAAGACTCAACACCCGCGTCTCAACATCAAGGCGCGTGGGCTCAACACCCGCGTCTCAACATCAAGGCGCGTGGGCTCGACACCCGCGTCTCAACATCAAGGCGCGTCGGCTCGACACCCGCGTCTCAACATCAAGGCGCGTGGGCTCGACACCCGCGTCTCGGTTATAACCGCCCTGGTTATGGGGCCAGTCGCCGCCCACATAGCGGGGAGGTCAGCCCCTCGTTGTGGAGCGTTTTTAGGGGGCACGTTCACCCTAGAACCCCTATAAATAGCCCCGTCGCTATTGAAGAAGGGGTCGGATTTTCTTTAGTTAGACGACAACAAGACAGAGACAGGAGAAAGAGAGCTAAACTCTTCAACAAGCTCGCTGCGTACAAGTTGCCCTTTGCCTACCTTCTCTTTGAGAGTTTTGGTAGACAGAGCTGTGTTACTCCTTCTACCAGCCAAAGAGAAGATCACTGACGATCCCGACGGTCATCCAGTCAACGGAGAACAAGATTCACTCTCCACCGCCACACGAAGAACCCAGCACTAAACAAAGGGAGGATTCAAGACTCAACATCCTCCCTCCCTTGTAATCGGAGTATTAATCCGTTGTAAACTTTCAATTGATTCAAAGAAACTTTACGCGAATTTTTCCTCTGCGAACACAAGCATGAAGTAAAGTAATGTTAGCTTGTTATTGATTAAAAAGTTAGAGTGTTAGATCCATCATCATGAGCCATCAATGGCTCTTGCAAGAGTAAGGCCAAAACAAGGCTATTAGATTCATGTGAATTATCATAAAAGAAGTTAGCAAGTTGGTGGTTAGTAGTCAGTTGCCATGAGAGAAAAGACTAGCTACACATGTAAAAAAGATTAGAGAGAAGAAAACAAAGATAAGGTAAGAGAGCACCTTTCACAGATTGTCACCTTCTATTACAAGCACTCTTGCTTCTCAACATGTACCACTCTCTCTCTAAAACAAGATCTACAAGAAATGAAAAATACAAGGGAGGAAGAAGAAGAAAAACTACACTACACTACCCTAAACTACGAAATGGAAATGAAACTACTCCTAAAACTCTGCATATCTCCAACTCTGAAACCCCAAGGGGGTATTTATAGGCACCAGGGGAACAAAGGGCCAGGGGACAAACCCTGGCCCGAAGCGGCGCGCGCCGCGGCCGTATGACAGCGGAAACGCGGCATAGGCCGCGTTTTCGCGGCCATTCAATGGCCGCGCACGGTCCTTTCTGTCCCCTGTCAGGCCCTATGCCCGGTTTCTGGTTTGCAGCCCCTGGTTTTGACAGAATCAGCTCTCTAGGTCAATGGCTATCTTTAATAGGCCTTTAATCACCAATTAAATGGTGATTTAGGGTATTCATTGCACACCATGGACTAAGAATCAAGCAAGCAAAACTTTATTAGCAGAATTTAATATGAAATTAATGTGAAGATGTGATACAAATTATGCAAAATTAGAGATAATCACACCGCACACTTATCTTTTGCTCGTCCTGAGTAAAACAAAAACTAAGGAATTATTATACCACTTTCGCAGGTGACGCGATTGCACTGAGCATGTGCAAAAAGCCGTTAAACCTCTAAGTTTCCCCTAGAGGAGGAGTTATGTCTCCTGAGGGTTTTCAGCGGATTACACCCACAAAATCCATAAAGAAAGAAATCAAATGTCAGTATTTTGAAAATGCATTTTTGAAATAGAGAAAAGTTTTGAAGTATTTTTGCAAAAATATAAGTGATCCAAGGTCAGAGGTTAACCAAAAATTGTTCTTTCTTAAACTAAGTCAAAATGCAAAAAATCTTGTTATAAATTAAATGTAAAAATTTAAAATTGAATTGACTCTTTGATCTTTCATAAAACTCTTAGAAAAATATGTACTTTGTGAATAGCGAAAGTTTTTGGGATATCGACTCTAAGTTTCATGCCATTTATTTATATTATATTTATTTTTTTCTTTTTTTCTTTTTTCTTCCCTTAGTTTTCTAAGGCTTTCTTATTTACCCGTGTAGTGAGCCTTTAGCCGGTGACTCCCAAACCAGATGGTCTTAGGGCACCAGATGAGAAAACATCCCTTGAACTTAAGGACTCGAGTAAACAAGGCCACAAAACTAAAGGGGAATATTTTATTTTTGTCCACCATTTTAGGTATAAATAATCATGCTTCCTGAGACATAATTACCCAACTTAATAAGCTGTTTTTATTTATCATAATTTTTTAATATATATTTTTTATGGCATTTTTAGTCTTTGTTTCAATCCCAAAAATTGTGTAAGTGTGAAGTGCATAAATCTAAGGCAGAAAATTCAAGATCTAATTATCCTTTTAATCTTACTTTCTTATCCAATAATTTAGACAAGATCTATTATTTTGACTTGATTTAAAATTTCATAATTTTAGGTCTTCCTAATTCCTAAGATAATCTTAATTTTCTTAAAATAAAACAAAATTATTTCTCTTAATTCAAAAAGTTTTGTAAAAAGAAAAAAATTTTAATTTAAAATGAAGTGTAAAAGAAAGAAAATTTAAACTACCTATGTTAGTAAACCCTCCCCACACTTATCTCATGCATTGTCCTCAATGCATCGTGAATGTGTACAGACATGAAACAAATGGTGAGGGAAGGAAGATTACCTCAAGGGGGTGGCTCCGGTGGTGGTCGGATTGGGTCAAGCGTGGCGACCCAATCAAGATATCGTGGATCTTTCAGAAACCCACCAATGACCTCTCTAATATGACCCAATAAAATGTTGATTGAATGAATGATCATATTTAAAAAATTATTCCCATCTAATTTCCAATTTTCAAAAATAATTACTGAGTCATTTTCTTCAACATCCTTGTCTAACAATGAAGTGTGATTTTGGAAGATGAGGGACTTGGACTTAAATGGATCAGGAACAAAAACCGACACCGACTCGGGAAGTTGACTTAGATCAAGTCGAGAGTCAACAATGAGAGTCGAAATTGGTTCAAAAATAGGGTCCAAACCAAAGAATTGATGTTCACACACTTTCCCCATAGTGTGATCATAAGATATTGGTGATTCAATTTCACAGTGTACGGGTACAGGATTCAATGTTGACTCCGGAATAGAGAAAAAATCTGGTAAAGATACAGAGTCATTATTGAATCAAAAAGTGAAATGGAGTTCCCAACAGGAAGTTCAGGATCACATTCAGGTTCGATTTCAATTTCAGGGAAGGGATAACTTGCTAGAAGGTCCAGGTGACTTTCATAACTTAGAGTTTGGTCAAGTTCGAATGTGTGGTCTGAAATTGAATCTGGATTCCCAAATTGACATGATTCAAGGGTCTAATCAATAGAGTTAGGGATATAAGAATTGGTCAATGGTTGACAAGAAAGATTTTCCTCGCTCTCATTGATCAGATCGCTCATTATTGAGTCTAACCTACTGACAGATAGGGTAACAGAATGTTGAGTCTGAATCATATCTTCCATACTTTTTGTAATTGGTTTTTCTTGAAAAGATGAGTATGGAAGTTGATTTTGGAAATTGTGGTGAAATTGAGAGTACATCGGATTTTGCGGTTGCTGCTCGGACTCATGCAAGGGTTCCATACTCAAGTCCAATATTGGAATAGGTGAGACTGGAAAAGATGAGTGGGACTCTTGAAAATTTGATTGAGATGAGGAGTCTAACATGTTTTGCGTTCAATCACAAAAGACTTCCAAATGTTTTTCTAGCTCAGATTCTTTTTCAATTGGATACTCTAAAAAAGGAGTATGTGGAGTTTGATGTGGGAAGGATTGTGAATTGAGCAAATTTTGTATTTGTTGTAGGGACTCTTCTATACTCCTTTCCAAATCAGATTTTTCTTTGGGTGGTGGAACAGGAAAAGGAGTATATGAACCAAAATTGGAGAATGAACTTTGTAAAAATTGTGGACAAGGCGGTTGAAAGTTTGACTCGGGGGAGGTGAATCCCCATTGACTCTGTAAAGAGTTGAAATTATTTTAAAAATTATAGTCATAAGATTGAGGATATGGGCCATATTGAGTCGAATAATCCCAACTTGGCATATATAGTTGGTTCATATTGTACATAGCCGGGTTGGAGTTATCCGAGTCAAATGAGGTCGGAGTGAAATATGGATTCATACTATGATTGAAAGAATTATTATTGTTAAAATCCATATCACAGTTTACAAAAAAAAGAAAACAAACAAACAACAAACAAACAAACAAAGAAAAAGAAAACAAGCCTATACTAGGGTTGACATAGACCTAGACGACTCCTAACTGGTTAGACTGTCCACGGAGGGTCTATTGTCGGAAGCTGACTACGAGTTAATCAGCCAGGTAGGGACAAGATCAGTGGGAGGTATCCGTGCTGAAGCAACGGGCCTAATTATGCCAAACCACCGTTCTTCGAGGTTTTGCCTCGCAATCCCCAACCTTAGACACCGATTTAGCAAGAGTCAAATTCTAACAACTTCCCCCTTAGGTCAATCTCCTAAATGAGTCCAAGATGTCCCTAGGGGACAACGTCTAGCAAATTTTATTAAGGCGTGGGTTGTGTGAGTGGGGAGGTAATTTTTGGGCTAAGGGATGGTAATAACTTCCCCACCTTATGTTGTATTGGGTGTTGCCCTTAAGTTTAATTCGTGCAAGTGTGCAATATAGATAAGATGAACACAAAAAAGCGAGTAAATCACTGAAGTGTTTATCCTAACTATATGCAATGCAATATGTACACCTCCTATCAGTATCACAACAACATAAGAATAAAATACAGTATATTGGAATAAAAATTGACACGTGCCTAGATGCAAATGTCTAAACCGTTTTAAAGCATCCAATTTCTTTATTTTACTTCTTACAATTATTTACAGTGCACAGGTAATATAAACAAAAATTAGTAGCAGAATATAAAAATATACAAGAATTACCCAACCACACTTGAGCAAGTGTGGACTTCTGCAATGCTAAAACTTTAACCTGCAAACCAAAAAACAAAGAAGAAAAGTTAACAAAAATGTGAAATCAAACCGTTCCCATCCCCGGCAACGGCGCCAAAATTTGATCGTGGGAAAACCGCGCACAAAAAGTGTATGTTTTGAAATCAAGATTTAAAGTGTGTGTGCTTTGGCTTTCTCGATACTTCCGTTATAGCATAGAGGCTAAAACGAGTCGAATCCACAAGGACGGGAGGCGATAGAAGCTTTACCGGTTGATTCACGTGTATATTAAAAGTTCTTCAAAGTTTTAAAGAATGAAAAGAAAGAAAAACAAAGAATGGAAAGAGAAGTATACGGTGAAACACAAAGAAGTGGGAAACATAGAAAAGAATATGTTTGTGATTTTTGGATATATTTCTAAAACAAGTGAAAGAGAAAGAAAACTCATGGCTACTAACTACTAATGACTCCACCAACCCGCTAACCTCTTAGTGATAGTTGCCTCACATGTATCATTGGCCATCACTAGTCCTTGGTTCAAGAGCGATTCAAAGCATGACCCATATGTAACTCATCACAACCCAACTCAACAAACAAGTGCAAGCTACACTTAAATCATCAAAACCCGATAAGAGCAAGCATGAAGTAAAGTAATGTTAGCTTGTTAGTGGTTAGGAAGTTGGTAGGTTAGTAGTTAGTTGCCATGAGCCATCAATGGCTCTTGCAAGAGCAAGGCCAAAACGAGGCTATTACATTCATGTGGATTATCATAAAAGAAGTTAGCAAGTTGGTAGTTAGTAGTTAGTTGCCATGAGAGAAAAGACTAGCTACACATGTAAAAGAGATTAGAGAGAAGAAAATAAAGATAAGATAAGAGAGCACCTTTCATATATTGTCACCTTCTATTACAAGCACTCTTGCTTCCCAACATGTACCACTCTCTCTCTCTCCCTAATACAAGATCTACAAGAAATGAAAAATACAAGGGAGGAAGAAGAAGAAAAACTACACTACACTATCTTAAACTATAAAATGGAAATGAAACTACTCCTAAAACTCTGTATATCTCTAACTCTGGAACCCCAGAGGGTATTTATAGGCACCAGGGGAACATGAGGCCAGGGGACAAACCTTGGCCCAAAGTGGCGCGCGCGCCGCGGGCGTATGACCGCGGAAACACAGCATAGACCGCGTTTCCGCGGCCATTCAATGGCCGCGCACGCGGCGCTTCTGTCCCCTGTCAGGCCCTATGCCCGGTTTTTGGTTTGCAGCCCCTGGTTTTGACAGAATCAGCTCTCTAGATCAATGGCTATCTTTAATAGGCCTTTAATCACCAATTAAATGGTGATTTAGGGTCTTCTTCTTCATTGCACACCATGGACCTAGAATCAAGCAAGCAAAGCTTTATTAGCATAATTTAATATGAAATTAATGTGAAGATGTGATACAAATTATGCAAAATTAGAGACTAATCACTCTCATTCCTCCATTAAACTCTCCACTCCTCTCAGTTACATAAATAAAATGAAAATTACATAAAACAACTAAAAATCTAAGTTACAGACTACAAAATAGCCTAACCTATACTCTCTACTGAATTGTTCCCTCTAACCTCCAAATTTGCAGATACTTATAGCAAAAACGTAACAGAGGAGAGCGTCTGAAGATAGGGGGAGCAAATGCTCCTCGTATCTCAATTGTCATGAAGCGAAAATGCTGCATTTAAGGTGTTTTTGCGGCCTGGATGTGGCCAGATGGCCACATCTAGGGTGCGTGAGCCTCTGATCTCTCGGACATCCTTTATCTCTTGATAGATTTTCAGTTTGGGCTTTAGATTCATCTATATCACTATTGATCTTCAGCTAACTGAAATGGATCTATCAAAATCCAAATTTAATCAGCTTTCATTTGGTGTTATCTCTTTGATTTGCATTGATCTTCGCTGATAATTGTCCTAATCTTTGATTTTGATTTAATCTGAACTTTAATGGGCTTTTAGCTTCATTTTTTCTTCCTTCTCCTTTAGTAAAGTCCCTGAAAATAATTAGACAAAAAAGATAATTAAAATAGAGTTTATTAAATAATAAATATGAGAATTTGATGATAAATATACAATATCAGTTACTGATCACCCATGACAGTGATTTTCTCAGTTTTCTTAATGAAAATGAGGCCTTCTTGATGCTAAGTTAATATCATACCTCTATCATTTTGATGTTAAGTTAATATCATACCTCTAGCATACATCCTTGTCAAGTTAATATCACACCTCTGATAATTCAATTTACTCAAACTGCAAATCCAAACCCGTCATGTTAATATTATACTACTGATGGTAAAAACCTCCATAAATCCCTAGTGGATTAAACTCTACTTGTTATTCTCATCAATAGAATAGTAAGTCCACAAAATTTATTTAAATCATGAATTCAACCCCCATCAAGTTAACATCACACCTCTAACAGTAACCTTCTCAAATTTTCTAATGGAATTATCAAACTTTGAGTTGCTATGTTAATCGTCACCTCTAGAAGTCAAATTCAATCACTTTCGTTTGTGTGATTTTCAAACACAGAAAAGAAAATAAAGACAAGATGAAGGCAAAATTATCACTTTTATTATTCATATTAAAATTGTAAAAGTGATACAAACACTCTCTTATTTAATAAGATAGAGTGTTACAAAAGAAAGAAAGGACAAAAAGTTATTCTCTCTCAGTAGAGATTTTATTTGGTCCTTGAGGTGTTGAATATCCTTTTGGCGTGCCTCTTCAACCTTAGCTAAGGCTTGGATCCTTAGCTCCTTATCTAATAAAAGCTTCCTCGCAGGAAGTTGTGCCTGAAAAGCTTTCAACTTTGAAGTGTGGATATCGAGCTCCTGTTGTACCCGACTTTTGATGGCCTCGAGCTCCTTCACTTTCTTCTTTATCGTAATCTTCTGCTCGTTGTCGTGGATTAAGGCTTGCGCCTTAGCAATTGCAGCTCGAGCACTTACTATTACACCCTCTGCATTCTTGGTGACGATCTCAAATCGCTAACAGTAGTTTGTCAGATTTTGATAGTTGGTCTTGGAATCATCAAGATAACGAGCTTCCTCAGCTATCTGCTCCTCGACCTTTTCATTCTCGTTCTTGAGTGGTGCGGAGGCTGTTCAACACCTATTGAGCTTCATTGACCAGATTGGCACTTTTCAGATTACTCAGATCCTTTGAGTACATTCTCAGTTGTTCCACCAACACGTGATGCGCTTTCGCTTGATCAGAACCCCCAGTCTGCCAGATATTCTTGACCTGGTTCTTGAGGAGTATTCATGCAAACTCAAAAGAACTTCACCGATGAGTACCAATTTAGTACAATATTTCATCATGGTAAAGAATTGCTACCATCTGGAGGGTCAGTTTTCCAGGATGTCCATAGTTGGTATCGATGCCAGAGGAGCACTTTCGTCCAGTCTCTACGATCATGATAGAAGTACTCTCAGAAGTCGAGGGTGGTGCACTTGTCCCTCCCAAAAGTACAGGAGCAAGTTGGTTAGAAGTTGCCTCATCTCCTAGTTCACCATAGGAGCTTCAGTATCATGAACTGTAATAGCTTCCTTTGTAGCAACCATAGGAACAAGCTCCACAGTGAGGGCCTTCTCTGTTGAAGCCTCAACAGGAATGTCTTTTACACCGATATCTGTGATAAGCTCTTCTGCTTGAGCCGATGCAACATCACCTGTAGTCATTACGACAATGTCAGTGACCATGCTAAAAGTAAGAATATCAAATTCTGGTATCTTACCAGGTTGAGAAGTCAGAGATGGCAAATCCTCTGACATATCTCCTGGCTGAGAAGATACATGATTAGTATTCATTTTTGCATTATTTACATCATATTTTCCCATTTATTCATTAATAAAATGCTACTTTCTAATGAATTTTCTCTTAAAATTTAGGTCAACATTTTATTGGAGAAGAAGGGCCAAAATCCTAATTTAATTGGGATTTAATGAAGATTATTTGAAGCCCAATCCATGAAGCCCAGTTCCGTAACGAACCAGAGAATATTCGAAGAGAATAAGAAGCTTCTAAAGGACACCTGGACAGAGCCAGACTGTCAGAGCAAACGCTCGCGTAACGGCCGAGATTCTGCTGCAGAAACATGGCTTTGGCCGCGTTTTCGCGAGAAATCTCTGGCCGTTGATGCATCGCTTTCTTCTACAACTGCGATTGATTAGACCTAGGGTTTTGAGGCTATAAATACCTCTCTTATTTTACGAGAGGGGGAGTTACATAATTGGAGAAGAATTTTAGAAATTCCTTTAGGATTTTCTTTAGAAATCTTATGTAATTTTCTTTTTTCTTTATTTGTCCAGAAAATAGAGAGAGAGAGAGTGAAAGTTCTGTAATTGATCTATGGCAATCAATACAAGCTCCTTCTTCTTCCTCATCTAATTTTCTTGTTGTTTTTACAAGTTTTCTTCTTTCCTTGCAAATAGCGTAATGATGTTTCTTTCTTTGCATTTCAATTCATGTCTAGCTAACTTCTCCATTAACATGACTAACTAACTGCTAACCCACTAACCTCTAACTATTTGATTGATAACCCACATGAATCAATAATCCTCATAATGTGCCTTGAGCAAGCAAGAGCTATGGATGGCTAAAGATGAAGGGTTCTAACTCTAACACACTAACATGCAAGCTAATTCTCATATTTCATGCTTAACTACATGTTATAGATGATCCATTGATGTGCTAGCCTTGCTTTGTTTGGTGAAGTTAGAGAATACCTATTCATCCTTACTGATACTGATCGTGCACTTGTAGTTCACCCCATTCTGGCCTTATAATGGATCTTAATGGGGTGACCTTCAATTTTTTACCGTGTAATGCAAGGTGATAGGGGAAGAACTTTCATTCGTTATCCACATGACAAGTTCTTACAGCACAAGAGTGGTGAAGGCCAAGGATCCATTGTGAGGCTCTATCATCAAGAAAGTGGTTAGTGGGATCCATTAGTAATAGATTAACCATGCATTTTTACCATCCCAAAAGAAAAATTCACTTTTCCCCTTTTAAACTTTACTTTCTAAGTTCTTTTCTTCGAAGCCTCTTTTCAAAACTTGTTCTCTTTTTCAATTTTTTTAAAGCAAAACTCCTTTCATCTTTGAAGCTTTTTTTCAAAACCATTTTCTTTTCTTTTCTTTCACAACTTGTTTCCTACTTCTTCGTATCAACTTCTTTAGCATTTTGTATTCACTTTACAATTCCACAAATCACCTGCCATTAACACAATTCTTCCCTTCTACTTTTTTATTCTTTTTGAAACAAAGAAGGAACTTTAAGTAAAATAAGAAAACCGAACACAAAGCTTCCATCGCTCCCCCTCATTGCGGACATGACTCGTTTAGTTTCTTAGCTATAATGGTAGTCTCGAGGGAACAGTAGCACCTTTTTATGAACATAATTCACTTTCAATCTCAACCATTTTAGTGCACTATTTCCATTTTGAGCAAATTTGTGGCGCCGTTGCCGGGGAGGGGTAACGGTATTTTCTTGTTTTCAAACTAAACGATCTCTTCTCTGTTTCAGATTACAGGTTTTGAAATCAAGAAATCAAGAACAACAGAAACATATAAGTGGTCTTGGGCCTCTGCTCTTGAAAGAAAAGGCCAAGTACCCTCAATTCTGTCACAAAAACACGACTTTTGTCGCATTTCCGTGACAGTTTTGAGTGAACTACTCAGAATCTTTTTGCAAGGCTGCTGGCTTTGCAAAATTAGCTCTCTGCAAGTATTAATTTTCTTGTTTTCCATCACCAGTATACTGCTAATAAACCAACAGTAAAAAGTTTGTAGCAAATTTAAAAATTAGTTTAGACTCTTGCATTTAGGGCACGTGTCTTTACGATTCATTTAAATTACTATTTAAGAGTGCTAGAGTAAGGTACGTATGCATTGCATATAGAATAGGATCAACTCCCTTGGCTGATTTATCCGCTTTGAGTGTATCTTATTCTGAATATCTTGTACACTGCACAAAATTGATTTTATGGGCTACACCCAAATAAACAAGATAAGGTGGAAAAATCATTACCCTTTCTTAGCCCAAAAATAATCTTCCAAGCACTCACAATCCCAAGCCTAATTTAAAACTTGATAGACGTTGGCCCCTAGGGACATCCAAACTCAATAGGAGATTGACCGAGGGTGAAACTTGTAAGAATCATACTCTTGTGAAATCGATGTCTAAGGTTGGGCATTAATAGGTTAAGCCTCAAAGATACTGTAGTTTGGCGTAATTAAAGCCCGTTGCTTACGCACGGATACCTCCCACCATATCTTGACCCTACCAGGCTGATTAGCTTGTGGTTAGATTCATACAACAACCTCCCCCGGTTAATTGCTCAGTTAGAAGTCGTCTAGGTGCAGGAACCTTAGACTAGGCTTGGAGATTGCTTTTCTTTTTGTTGTTTGTTATTTTTCTTTTTTAATTTGATTATTGTTTGAACGTTGTTTGTAGTGTAACTTGGCATGCAAGTGTGGTCAAGGGCAACAACATCACGACTAGTTAGAAAAATTTTGCAAGCACCTACACTACCCGAAAAATCACACCCAATCATGGCCAACCACATATCACTTTAGGACAAATTCTACCCCATCAGGACATCACTTCCTTCATGCATTCAGTTGCTAGACGCAAATAGTAACAACTTTGAGCTGAAATCGCAATTCATAAACACTCTCCCAAAATTTCATGATATGGAATCTGAGGATGCATACTTCTTCATAAGAGAATTTGAAGAAGTGTGCTTGATGATGAGAATCCTCCAGCTAGGTGAAGATGCAGTTAGATTCTGATTCATCCTATTTGCACTTAAGGACCTAGCAAAGAAATGGCTTTATAGTCTAGCGGTCGGTTCAATTTCATCTTGGGACGATTTTGTAAAAGTTTTCATGAAAAAATTTTACCCAATCCATAAGACCGCACTCATCCGAAAGAATATCATGCAGTTTAGACAAGAGCCTAATGAACTATTTTTAAAATACTTTGAGTGCTTTAAGAACTTACTTGCCTAGTGTCAACACCATGGCGTAGAGAAATGGCGGCAGTGCCAGATTCTCTACGACGGTCTTGATTACCCCCATTAAAACTCTCTTTGAAACAATGTGTCAAGGAGAATTCTTAAAGAAAGACGAGGACCAGGGATGGGATTTATATAAAGACTTAGGTGAAAAAACAATCCAATGGGAATCTTGTTCAGATAAGTCTAAAAATCAGAATCCAATAACTTTCAAAATCGGATTCCATTCAATAGAATCCTCTATAGCTGCAAAAACCAAACTTACCCACCTGATGAGGAGACTAGAACTTTTAGAAGCAAAGGAATAAGGCATGGTAAACCAAGTCAACCCACCCCAAATGACAAATCCAGTTGCACTTACTACCATGCACTAAACCATGTCTTTAAAGAGTGTCCAGTTTACCTAGCTCAACAAATGTTACCAGACAACATGAATGCAGCCTTTGGCTGACCGAATAACAATCGTACTCCAAGACTTACAATCTGAGATGGAGGAATCATCCCAATTTTTCATAGAGTCAGAACAGTCATGAGCAGAACAAACCAAATCTTCACAATCAATTTTCTGCTTATAACTATCAGTTCAATTTTCAACCCAATTTCCAACCAAATTTTTATTCAAATTTTTAACCCAACTTTCAATCAAATTTCCAACCTCAAGCTTCACAACATTCGTTTCAAAATCCACTTCCAGAGAAAAAAATGACTGATTTGGAGAGAGCCATGGAAAACTTGGCAAAAACTCAAGCTTCAATGATGAACAACCATAATAAGGGCAACAATAGGCTAGAGGTTCAGATTAGTCAACTTGCTAATTCACTTAGTAAAAGACAAAAGGGAGCATTACCAAGCCAACCATTGACTAATCCTGAGAACTCTTTCCCAGTCCATAAGGCCTAAGACACGTAACCAAATCAATTCAATGTTGTTCATGTTTTAAGATCAGGGAAGCAAGTGGACAACCAAGTTACTTCACCACTAGTTACCGCTTAACCAAAATCTAACTCAAATGAAGCCTCCATATCCACAAATTCCAAACCAAACACTTTAGAGAATGGAGTAAAGAAAAAGGAGAAGTCAGCTGAAGATGTGCATAAGCCTATAGTACCTTTCCCGAATAGGCTAAAAAGCAATAAATCTAATGCACAAATGGAAAAGATTGTAAAAATGTTCAAACAAGTAAAAATCAATGTTCCACTTCTTGATGCCTTATAAAAAGTACCTTCATATGCAAAGTTTTGAAAAGAAAAAACAATATCCCTAAAAAGGTCTTTTTAGCCACAAACATTAGCGAATTGTTATCCGGGCCCATTTCTGTTAAATACAAAGACCCTGGGTGTCCAATCATTGCATATACCATAGGATAGACCATCATCAATAGGGCATTACCTGATTTGGGAGAAAGTATCAACTTGCTTCCCTTTTCGTGTATCAAAAGCTCAGGTTGGGCGATCTTTGTCCAACACGAGTAACAATTCAATTAGCTGACCGATCAGTGAAGGTCCCCAGGGGAAATAACTGATATTCTCATTCGGATCAGGGATTTTTTTACCACGTGGACTTCATTGTTCTAGAAATATAACCCGTTCTAAATCCAAGACTCCAAACTCCGATCATTCTGGGATGACCATTTCTTGCTACAGCAAATGCAAAAATAAACTGTAGGAATGGTTCAATGTACTTAACATTTGGAAATATGACCAAAGAGGTAAATATTTTCCATCTAGGAAAACAACCTCGGGACTCTGAAGACCGAACTTTTGAAGTGAATTTGATAGAAGGCTTAACAAGTGAGCATGAGGAGGAACAGAAATATGAACCTGAATATAAGTTTGAATTGGGGTCAGATGACTTCATTCTTGATCAAATTGTAGATTCTATCGTAGAATGGGCTACAAACACAACTCCAACTCCTTTGAGTCTTGAACCACCAGATTTACCTTTTACTAAACAAAATTCTTCCTCTGAATTGAAAGCTCTTTCCGATCACCTTAAGTACGTGTATTTAGGGAAGAAGGGAAGCTCTTCTAGTGATCATTGCTTCTCACTTAACTGAGAAACAAGAAGAGGATCTTTTTGTCGTGTGGAGGGACAACAAAGAAACCATTGAATGGACAATGGCTGACATCAAAGGACTTAGCCCATAATTGTTCAACACTGCATCCATTTGATTGAAGAGGCCAAATCAAAATGTGATCCACAGCGTAGGCTGAACCCAATAATGCAAGAAGCCATTTGAGTAGAAATACTCAAATTATTAGATAATGGGATAATCTTTCCCATATCTGATAGTTAGTGGGTTAGCCCGGTCCACGCTGTGCCCAAAAAGGATGACTTTACAGTGGAAGAAAAAAGAATTAGTGCAAATACGTCTTCCTACGAAGATTCGAGTTTGCATTTATTACCACAAATTGAACTCTACCACTTTTAAAAACCACTTTTCTCTTCCATTCATTGATCAAATATTGGAAAGACTGGCTGGGCATGTATACTATTATTTCCTGGATGGATATTCTGGGTACAACCAAATCTTGATTGCCCCTGAAGATCAAGAAAAAAACATGTTCACCTGTTCATTTGGGACATTTGCAAACCGTAGGATGCCATTTGGATTATGCAATGCCCCAGCAACGTTTCAACGTTGCATGCTTAGCTTGTTCTCAGACATGGTTGAACGTTTTCTGGAAATATTCATGGATGATTTCTCCGTTCATGGAGAATTTTTTGACCAATTCTTGTATCATCTAGCATTAGTCTTTAAACGATGCACAGAGAAAAATTTGACACTAAATTGGTAAAGGTGTCATTTTATGGTCAAAAGGGAATCGTTCTAAGGCACAAAGTTTAAAGCCAAGGAATTGAAGTTGTAAGGCAAAAGTTGAAGTGATTGCCAAACTCTCTGAGCCAAAATGGATAAAAGATATCAGATCTTTTCTAGGGTATACCGGATTGTATAGAAGTTCATCAAAGAGTTTACCAAGATTGCTAGACCGTTGATGAATCTATTAGCAAAGGATGTGTCCTTCTATTTTGACGATGGATTTCTAAAAGCATGGGAGAGATTAAAACAAGAATTTGGCTCTACTCCACTCATTTCGGCACCTGATTGGATAAAGCCATTTGAAATCATATGAGATGCCTCTGATTTTGCTATCGGCACTGTTTTAGGGCATTGCATTGATAATAGGCAACACATGATTTATTATGTGAGTAGAACTTTGAATGACGCGCAACTCAACTACACTATGACTGAGTAAGAGTTTTTAATTATAGTCTTTGCATTGGAAAATTTTAGACAATACCTACTCGGATCCAGAACAACTGTGTTCATGGATTATTCCACGCTGAGGTGCCTAATGGCAAAGGACACTAAAGAAAGACTCATTCGTTGGATTCTTCTTTTACAAAAGTTCGACCTCGAAATAAAAGATACGAAAGGTGTGAAAAATGTTGTGGCAGATCACCTGTCTCGTCTCCCAAATGCACCTGTCAAAACAACATCAATAAACGAAGATTTTCCTAACGAGCACATCCTAGCTATATGTCACGAGCCTTGGTATGCAGATATTGTAAACTATCTTGCTATCGGGCAAATACCTTCTGAATGGTCAAGTCAGGTTGAACACCAATTCTTCGCTCAGGTACGATTTTTCTTTCGAGAAGAACCGTACCTCTTCAAATACTATCCTGATCAAATCATAAGACAGTGTCTTCCTGAAGATGAACATAGGAGTGTGCTAGTGTTTTATCATGAGCTTGTGTGTGGTGGACACTTTGGTCCAGCAAGACTGCTGAAAAAGTCTTGCAGAGTGGGTTCTACTGGCCCACTCTTTTCGAAGACTTTCAATTTTTGCAAGCTGTACAAAACTTGCCAACTAACGAAGAGAATTTCGAGAAGAGACATGATGCCCTTAAACCCCATTTTAGAAGTTGAGAGATTGAGGTTTTATCTGTACACAAAAATACAGAATTTTAGAACTTAGAATAAAGAGTGCAAGTACTCAATACAACCGCAATAGCAAGTGGCTATGCGGATCGTGATCCACAAGGAGGGACTGGCGATGAAAGCTTTTTAGTAAGTTCTCTTTTATGGTACAAAGTATGGTTAAAGTCTTCTTTTAGTTCTTTAAAAGAAAAGTAAAATAGTTTAAAGTTAAATTAAGAAGAAAGTGGTAAATTGAGAAGGTGGAGAAAATAGAAAATGGATATATACAAAGAAATTGAAAAGAATGATAACAGAGTTGGGAGATTGTGGTGTTGGTCATCTAAACTAAAATTAAAAGAAAAGAAACTTAAAACCTAAAAAACTTACTTACCTCTTCGGCGCTTGCTTACGTTTGACCCGTATTGACGATTTACCTTTATTTGAAGGCAAGCGAAGTATGACAAATAGGATCTTCTCCATTCCCGATTTACACTATAAAATGAAGGGGCAAGTTACACTACCATAGAAATGGATATCCATCACCATAAGCTATCAACGGCACTTGCAAGGGCAAGGCAACTTCGAGGCTATCGGAGTCATTTAGATTCACAAACACAAAAGAGGGAAGCAAACAAAAATAAGAAAACTTCAATTCAATTCAAATAACAATGAAAGAAAAGATTACTTACATCGCTGTCACCCTCAGTACAAGTTTGTTCTCATTCCTCCATGAAAATCTCCTCTCCTCTCAGTTACATAAAGAAAAAAATTTACATAATAAAAAACTAAAAACCTAAGTTATAAACTACAGAATAGCCTAACTCTACTCTCTGCTTGGTCGCTCTATTTGCCTTTGAGATTACAGGTATTTATAGGAGATATGCAGAGCGTAGAGGAGTATGAAGATAGGGGGAGTTGGTTATTTCTGAATTTGAATCCTCCCCTTATCTCCAAACTTGATTTGATATGGATATTCAGTTTGATCTACAGCTTGTTGGCGTGTTGATTGCTGAATATAACTTATCAAATGATAGAATTAGAGATAGTGATCAACTTAAGAGTTGTAGCCCTTTAAGTTTTGTTTTTGAATCATCTTGAATCATCAGATTTGCGTTTCAGAAGCGAAAGTTATGAATCAAATACTAAAATATATTCAGTTAGAATCCGAGTCAAAATTACTTCATCTCATCCATTGATCTTCTCTCTATCCATTTATCCCTTTAGATTTTGAATTTGGATTTTGTATTTGATGTTATCCTTGGTTGATCTTTAGCTTAACCACTTGATTCACCAAAAACTGAATTTAACCATCTGAATTTGGGATCATCCTCCTCTAACCAAAAAGATCTAGTTAAATCTGAATTTAATTGATATTTATTTGATTTTATCCTCTTTCTCTCCATGATTATCTTTTGCAAAATAGATATTTAATACAAGAAATTTAGCAGATTTATTACATGATAAATTTGGAAATATAATAAAAAATAATACAATAAATGTGTACAATCACACCTCCACACTTATCTTTTGTTCGTCCTCGAGCAAAACATCAAAATTTAAACCTAAGAAATATTAGACCACTTTCGCAGGACACGTGATTGCGATGAGCATATGCAACAGGTCGTTAAACCTCTAGGTTACTCCTAGAGTACGAGTTTTGTCTCGTGAGGGTTTTCAGTGAATTACACTAATAAAATCTATAAAGAAAGAAAAATAAAGTGTTAGTATTTTGAAAATACATTTTGAAAAAGAAGAATATTTGACGTATTATTGTAAGAGTTCAAGTAATCTATAAGTTATAGGAAAACCAAAATTTTCATTCCTAAACTTAGTCTCTATTCAAAAATTTGTTATCAATCAAAGTAAGGAGTCAAATTGTGCTTCTCATCTAGGCTATTACTTTACCCTAAGTCATATGCACCTTCGTGACCATGAAATTTTGACTAAGCGTTCTTTAATTCTAACTCTTATGCCTTATTTTTTTATTTTTTATTTTTTTATTTTTGGTGGTATTTTTTCTTAGTTTTATTAGGCTTTCTAATCTGCTCATGTAACGAGCCTTTAATCGGTAACCCCCAAACCGAACGGTCTTAGGGGACCGGGTGAGAAGACACCCCAAGAACATAAGGACTCGAGTAAATAAGGCCACAAAATTAAAGATTTTATTATATGAACCGCCTTTAGGCGTGAATACTTATGCTTTATGAGGCACAAATACTCAACTTAATCAGAGGATTTATATATATATATTTTTCTTTTTCTTTTTTATAAAATAAGGCATAAGAATCTTTGTTTTTTAACCTTAAGTGTGTAAATGTATAAAGCATGCATATATTATAAAGATAAAGATCAAGACTAAATTACTTTCACAAATTTTCTTCCTAACCTTAGAAATCAAACAAATAATCTTATTTTGACCAAGTATAAGAAATCCTAATTATGATTCTCCTATTCCTTAAAATTGACTTAATTTCTTATAAAAAAATATGTCAAAATATTGTTTCTATTTTCAAAAAGTTTTTCAAAGTAAAGAAAATGTTAATAATAAATTTTTTTAATAATAAAAAGAAAACTTAAGTTATGTTCCCATACCTATCTCATGCATTATCCTCAATGTATGAATTAATGCATAGATGCATGACAAAGAAGAAAGAGAAGAAAAATATTACCTTAAGGTGGTGGTTCCGGTGGTGGTCTGATTGGTCCACGAAATGCGGCCCAATCTAATTTGCGTCGAGTTTGGAGGATCCCACCAGAAACTTCTCTAATATAACCCACTAAAATAATGTATATATGAATGATTTTTATTAAGAATTTTACCACATCTAATTTTTAAATTTTCAAACTAATTTCAGAGTCATTATTATCAAGACCTCTGTCCCAAAATAGAGTATGAAAAGATGGAATAATTGATCTGGAATCAGGAAGGGTATGAACTACAATCGACTCAGAAAAATGACTGAAGTCAAGTACATGCTCAAGAGTCAAAATTTGTTTAGGAAGTGAGTCCAAATCAAGAAGTTGAAACTCAAGTCCACATTCATTTTGTCACAATGGAATGTGACTTTCTAAGATTGGTGATTCAAGTTCAAGAATGACAAGTATGTGAATCAAAACTGACTCTAAAATATTGCTCAAATCAGATAGAAAAATAGGAGTCAATATTGATCAGCACTGGATCACAAATTTGAGACTCAAAGTCACATTCCTCATTGAGTTCAATTTCATAAAAAGGAGAACTTGGAAATTTGTCAATAGGACTTTTAAAAGTATGAAATTGGTCAAGTTCAATATGATGATCATAAAAGATTGGTGATTCAATTTCCCGATGGATAGGCACAAGATCCAATGTGGACTCTGGAGAAGGATTGAAATCAGGTGAAGACACCGAAGTCATTATTGAATCAGGAGGTAGAATTGAATTACCAAGTTGAGGTTCAGGATCATATTCATTCTCAAGTTCAATTTTAGGAAAGGGATAACTTACCAAAATGTCAATATGATTTTTAAAATTTAGAGTTTGGGCAAGTTCAAATGGGTGTGCTGAAATGGAATCTTATTTTCTAAAACAATATGATTCTTTGGCTCTAACAGAATGGTTAGCGACATCAGGAATGGTCAAAGGGTGAGAATGAAGAGTTTTAACCATTATATCTATGTCATGATTATGAGTGATTTGAGCCTGAGTCATGGCTTCAAGCAACTTTTCATAGTCGATTGGTTCATCGTTTTGTTGCGATTGGATTTGAAAAGATGAAGTTTTGTTTTGAAATTTGTGGTGAAATCGTGAGTCCATCAAATTTTGTGATTGTTGCTCGGACTCACGCATACTCATTTCTAAGATTGATGATTTTTCTATTTTTAATTGCTGGAACTGAGTATGAATCTTTGAAATATTGTGGAATTTGAGAGGCCTAAAATTTTCATTCGCCCTCCTGTATGGCTTCTATACTTTTTTCTAGCTCGGATTTTTCTTCAATGGGTTGGTCTGGAAAAGGAGTATAGGAAGAAAATCAGGGAATGAATATTATGAAAATTGTGGACAAGGTGGATAAGGAGGACAAGTTGGTTGAAAATTAGACTCGGGAAAGGTGAATCCCCATTAACTCTGTGAAGAGTTGGAATTATTTTAGAAATTATGGTCATAAAATTGGGGGCATGGGTTATATTGATTCAGATAAGTCTAACTCGGTGTATTTGGTTGGTTCATATTGTAAAAAATCTGGTTGGAATTATCCGAGTCAAATGGGGTGAAATATGGATTACCATTAAAATTGGAAAAACTATTGTTATAGACCATTTCACACAATAATTATCAAAGTCAAACAAGGAGAAACAAACAAATAAACAAACAAAAAGGAAAAAATCTGATTTAAGTTAGGGTAAACCTTAGACCTAGACGACTCCTAACTGGTTTGACTGTCCAAGGGGGTATATTGCCGAATCTGACCACTAGTTAATCGGCCAGGTAGGGGCAAGATCGGTGGGAGGTATACGTGCCTAAGCAACGGGCCTAATTATGCCAAACCACCAACCTTCGAGGTTTCGCCCCTCAATCCCCAACCTTAGACACTGATTTGGCAAGAGTCAAATTCAAATCAACTTCCCCCTTAGGTCAGTCTCCTATATGAATCTGAGATGTCCTTGGGCCAACGTCTACTCAGTTTTAGTTAGGCCGGTTAGTGAGTGAGGAGATGGTTTGTGGGCTAAGGGAGGTAATAACTTTCCCACCTTATCTTGTTTATAGGACAAGCCCTTAAATCAATTTAGTGCAATGTGTACAAGATATAGAAATGTAACATTCACAAGCAACTATCACCCAAGAATGTTTCCTAAACTATATGCTATGCATACGTACCTTTTTTCCAGCACTCTTCAACAGTTATGTAAAATATAAACGAATTAGACACGTGTTGAAAAGTCTAAACCTTTTTTAGCATTTAACAAACATCATTTTACTGTTGAGGTTAGAAATTTTGTACAGTGAGACAAATAAGGAAATAAATAGCTACAGAATTTTAATTTTACAATTCAGCCAACTTGCAAAAATACAAGTTAGTAGTTCACTCAGTTTGCCTCTGAAATGTAGCAAATCTGAGGCTACTGGGCTCTGCTTTCTTGAGCAGAGTCCAGGACCTCTTATATGTCCACTGCAGCCAAAAATTTCTTTGTTGTTAAACTTGTACACCAAGAATAAAGAAGAAAGTTAACCAAATATGTAAATCTAAAAAGAGAATAACTTACCGTCCCTCCCCGGTAACGGCGCCAAAATTTGATTGAAGTTTTACCTGCACACAAAAATACAGTAAAGAGTGCAAGTACTCAATACTACCGCAGTAGCAAGTGGCTATGCGGGTTGTGATCCACAAAAGGACTAGCGATGAAAGATTTTAGTAAGTTCTCTTTTATGCTACAAAGTATGGTTAAGGTCTTCTTTTAGTTCTTTAAAAAAAAGGAAAATAGGTTAAAGTTAAATTAAGAAGAAAGTGGTAGGTTGAGAAGTTGGAGAAAATAGAAAACGGATATATACAAAGAAATTGGAAAGAGTGATAAAAAAGTTGGGAGATTGTGGTGTTGGAGATCTAAACTAAAATTAAAAGAAAAGAAAGTTAAAACCTAAAAAAACTTACTTACCTCTTCGGTGCCTGCTTACTTTTGACTCGTATCGACGGTGTACCTTTATTTGAAGGCGATCGAAGTATGACAAATAGGATCTTCCCCATTCCCTATTTACACTATGAAATGATGGGGCAAGCTACACTACTATAGAAATGGATATCCATCACTATAAGCTATCAACGGCACTTGCAAGGGCAAGGCAACTTCGAGGCTATCGGAATCATTTGGATTCACAAACACAAAAGAGGAAAGCAAACAAATACAAAAATAGAAAAGAAAAAAAAAACTTTGATTCGATTCAAATAACAATGAAAGAAAAGATTACTTACATCGGTGTCACCCTCAGTACAAGCTTGTTTCATTCCTTCACGAAAATCTCCTCTCCTCTCAGTTACATAAAGAAAATAAAATTTACATAATAGAAAACTAAAAACCTAAGTTATAAACTACAGAATAGCTTAACTCTACTCTCTGCTTGGTCGCTGTATTTGCCTTTGAGATTGCAGGTATTTATTGGAGAAAAATAGAGGGTAGAGGAGTATGAAGATAGGGGAAGCTGATTATTTCTGAATTTGAATCCTCCCCTTATCTTCAAACTTGATTTGATGTGGATATTCAGTTATGATCTACAGCTTGTTGGCATGTTGATTGTTGAATATAACTTATCAAATGATGAAATTAGAGTAGTGATTATCTTAATATTATAGCCCTTTAAGTCTTCTTTCCGAACCATCTTGAATCATCAGATTTGAGTTTCGGTAGCAAAAGTTATGATTCAAATACTAAAATGTATTCAGTCAGAATCCGAGTCAAAATTGCTTTATCTCATCCGTTGATCTTCTCTCTGTCCATTTATCCCTTTGGATTTTGAATTTGGACTTTGTATTTGACGTTATCCTCGATTGATCTTTAGCTTTAACACTTGATTCACCAAAAACTGAATTTAACCAACTGGATTTGGGATCATCTTCCTCTAACCAAATAGATCTAGTTAAATCTAAATTTAACTGATATTTATTTCATTTTATCCTCTTTCTCCCCATGATTATCTTCTGCAAAATAGACATTTAAGATAAGGAATTTAGCAGATTTATTACATAATAAATGTGGAAATGTAATAAAGAATAATGTAATAAATGTGTGCAATCATCGAGATTTTAATATTTGGGGCATCGACTTCATGGGGCCATTACCCATTTCCTTTGGCAACCAGTACATTTTGGTTACAGTTGATTATGTGTCAAAATAGGTAGAAGTGGTGCCAACTAGGATAAATGACAACAAGGTTGTTGTCAAATTTCTAGAAGAGAATGTCATCTCCCGCTTTGGCCCCCGTGCGATAATAAGTGACAACGGGTCACACTTCTACAACAGAGCTTTTGAAGCCCTAATGCGGAAGTACTCCATAACACATAAATTATCCACGGTGTATCATCCTCAAACCAACGGGCAGGTTAAGATTACAAATAGACAAATGAAACTCATACTGGAAAAAACTGTAGGACAAAACTATAAGGATTGGTCTGTAAATCTTATAGATGCACTATGGGCTTATCGGATCGCCTACAAGACTGTCCTCGATATGTTCCCGTATAGAGTAGTATTTGGAAAACCCTGCCATCTACTGGAAGACCTAGAACACCGTGCTTTATGGGCAATCAAGCAACTCAACTTTGATTTAACTAAAACCGGTGATTTACAAAAACTGCAAATTTTAGAATTAGAGGAGATATGAAATGAAGCGCATGATAATGCTAAAATCACCAAAAGCAGAACTAAAAGTTTTCATATCCGCTCCATACAACGAAAAAATTTTGTCCCAGGATAAAAAGTTCTGCTTTACAATTCTAGGTTACATCTATTTGCGGGCAAATTGAAAACCCGATGGTCAGGTCCCTTTATAGTACAAACTGTATTTCCCTATGGTGTAGTAGAGATATCTGATCCAGGAAGTTGTAATATTTTCAAAGTCAATAGCCAGAGATTGAAACCCTTCTTGACACTTAGCCTAAACCTTCTAAAGCACAAGTTGTGGGTCTCATAGACCCAACCTATGACTTACTCAAGTCCACATCAATCATCACTTTGCATTACAATTGAAAATTTAATAGAAGGGAAATCAAATAAAAAAACCATAAAAATGTAAAAACAAAAAACATATAAAAATTAGGACCCTATTGTAAAAAAAACCCATTAGGACTTTTTCTTATGTAATATTCCACATTTTTCCTAAAAATTAAAATTCAAAATCCTAGTATAGGAATTTTCACCTATACCTAGGGATAAAAAAGGAAACTAACCTATTTTCTCCCTCTATAAAAACCCTCTCATCCTCTCTCCCGTGCCCCAACTCCTAACCTAACCTCAGATCTGAAGAGAGAAAGAGAGAGTGTCGCCCCCCCAAAACCCAACCTCCAGGCTCCCCAAATCTGCTGCGAAAATCCCCAAACACTCAAAGATCCGTAGCCCTTCTACCGTCTCCAGAGCGCCGCCAAATTTTCTCTTGATCGATTTTTTGTGTAGATCTCAGATCTACTAGTCGATCTCTGCTGTTCCTGCTTGGATTGCCCAGAGCAGTCCTTACTTCATTTTTTCCCACGAATTTCGGGGCAGGTTTGCATTCTCTAATCTTTCCATCCACAAATTTTAATTTTCAGATCCATGGCACCATCTATTTTTGCTGAAAAAGATTTTTCTAGGATCTTGACTTATACTAATGGATATGGCCGTGTGTTTTTGGATAGGATTAGAGAAAGAAATTGTTATGGCCTTGTGTGTGGTAATTCTGAGTTTGATGCATACTATTGTCCTGAGCTTGTCAAGAAATTCTACACATGGATTGACACTGCCACTATTGATCTTGACCATCACCAATTTACTGTGCATTTTGACACTGGGGACATCATAGTTAAAGTTGACATAATTGAGGACTACGCACAAGTCCCCACTACACCCCATCATAATGAGCCCCTATCCCTTATTGAGTAACATGACAATCATGGATGCTCGATGTGTGGAGCAAGATCATGGGCTCAAGGCTAGCACAACTTTTCGCAATGTCCATTGCATTGGACGATGGCTCTAATGCAATATATTAGGCCTTGACCACACTACATCTTTCAATAGGCCTGTGTTGCAAATTATCCACAGCCTGATAACTAGGAAGCACACAGTCTACCTAAACATGGTCATTCTCCAGAGTCTGATTACTAACTCCTAGTGTACTAGGGGTCCAAAGTACTCCCATCCTATATTAGTCACCCGTTTGTGTAGAAACTTTCTACCCGATGTGATATTTTCTGCATATGACTATGTCTTTGTGGCCCCGAGAGAGTTACAAGTACGTATAATAGTTGTCTCCATGCGATTTGGACACCCACTGTCTAATCAGAGGATATCCCAGCTGAGTCCTCTTCTAAGGAACAGTTGGAGGAGGAGGACGAGCCTGAGTTCTGGCGGCAGCCACCACCCACTGATTCACGTGCCTTCATATCTTCCATTTGGAAAGGCATGAAGAAGAAATTCAAGGAATAAACTCAGCTTCGATGATAGATGAAGGAGCAATCTACGCATTTAGAGTGCATTGAGGAGGGACTATGACGTTCACAATTGACTGGTCCGAGCCGTCGACGAGGGTGACATCTTTTCATGTTCCTTATTTCATGCATTCATATAATACTGTATGCATTGAGGACAATGTATGAGATAGGTATTAGGGAGGGTACTGACATAGGATTTTCTCTTTATTTTAGGATATTTTCTAGATTTTCTTTTCTTTTTATTTTCTAGGATTTTCTCTTTATTATTTTCTCTTTCTTTTAGATTTTCTTTAGATTTTTCTAGATTTTCTTTTACAAAAATTTAAAAATATATATATTTTTGGTCCATTTTTTAAGAAAATTAAATTGATCTTAGGAATTAGAAAAACTTTAAATTAGGATTTCTTAATTTTAGTGAAGATAAGAGGAATTGTTAGATTTTTAGGTGAAGAAAGAAAGATTAGAAAGATAATTGAATCTTGAATTTTATATACACATAATATTGAGGGATTAAAACAAAAACTTAAATACCCTTATTAAAAAATATATATAATATAATATTTGTATATAAATAAATAAATAAAATATTTGACCACTAATTAAGCTGGTTAATTGTACCTTATGAAGTATGATTAATCACGCCTAACGGTGGTCAAAAATAAATACTTTAGCTTTGTGGCCTTTGTTCACTTGAGTACTTGGACCCGAGGAATGTATTCTCATCTAGTGCCCTTAGACCGTCTGGTCTGAGAGTCATTGGTTCAAGACTTGTTACATGAGTGGACTAGAAAGCCTAATGAAACTAAGGGAATAAAAAATATATATTGTATATATGTATAAATAAATAAATAAATAAATAAATAAATATATATATATATATATATATATATATATATATATATATATATATATATATATAAAGGTATCGTAAGTCCAAGTTTAAAACCTCATACATACAAGTGTATACTTTCTAGGTCTAATAAAAGATCAAATAATCAATCTTATCCTGATCCCTAAACCCTAATTGATAAAATTCCCTTGTACGGAGACTTGAATTAAGAATGAATAGTTAAAGGTTGACCTAAAACTATATATCACTTCATTTTTGCAAGAATAAATCATAAACTTTTTTCTTTTTCAAAAAAAGAATTTTCAAAACACTAACATTTATTTTTCTTTTTAGGATTTTGTGGGTGTAATCCACTGAAAACTCTCAGGAGACAACACTCCTCCTCTAGGGGAAACCAAGAGGTTTAACGGCTTGTTGCACACGCTCAGTGCAATCGTGTCACATGCGAAAGTAGTGTAATAACATCTTTAGTTTAGGTCTTCTTATTTTCTTATTTTTCTTAGGGATGAGAAAAATCTAGGTATGGGAGTGTGATTAGTATTCATTTTTGCATTATTTACATCACACTTTCCCATTTATTTGTTAATAAAATGCTGATTTCTAATGAATTTTCTCTTAAATTTTAGGTCCACATTTTAATGGAGAAGAAGGCCAAAAATCCTAATTTAATTGGGATTTAATAAATATTATTTAAATCTCAATCCATGAAGCCTATTTCTATAATGAACCAGAGAATATTCGAAGAGAATAAGAAGCTTCTAAAGGCAAAGCCAGGCTGTCAGAGCAGACGCTCGCATAATGGCTGAGATTCTGCCACGGAAACGCGTCTGTCCGTGGCAAAATCTCAGGCCGTTGATGCATCGCTTTCTTCTACAGCTGCGATTGATTGGACCTAGAGTTATGAGACTATAATTACCCCTCTGATTCTACAAGAGGGGGAGTTACGAAGTTGGAGAAGAATTTTAGGAATTTCTTTAGGAATTTCCTTAGAAATCTTGTGTAATTTTCTTTTCTCTTTATTAGTCCAGAAAATGTAGAGAGAGAGAGAGAGAGTGAGAGTTCTGTAATTGACCTTGGCAATCAATACAAGCTCCTTCTCCTTCCTCATCAATTTTCTTGTTATTTTTACAAGCTTTCTTCTTTCCTTGTAAATAGTGAAATGTTGTTTTTTTTTGTTGCATTTCAATTTCATGTCTAGCTAACTTCTCCATTGGTATGGCTAACTAACTACTAACTCACTAACCTCTAATTATTTGATTGATAACCCATATGAATCGATAAGCCTCACAATGTGCATTGTGCAAGCAAGAGCTATGAATGGCTAACGATGAAAGGTTCTAACTCTAACACACTAACATGCAAGCTAATTATCATAGTTCATGCTAAACTACATGTTATAGATGATTTATTGATGTGCTAACCTTGCTTTGTTTGGTGAAGTTAGAGAATACATATTCATCCTTGTCGATACCGATCGTGCACTCGTAGTTTACCCCATTCTCGCCTTAAAATTGATCTTGATGGGGTGACCTTCAAGTTTTTGCCGTGTAACGCAAGATGATTGGGGAAGAACTTTTATTCGTTATCCACATGACAAGTTCTTATAGCACAAGGGTGGTGAAGACCAAGGGTCCATTGTGAGGCTCTACCATTAAGAAAGTTAGTGGTTTGTGGAACCCGTTAGTAGGAGGTTAGCCATGAATTTTTACCATCCCAAAAGAAAAATTCACTTTTCCCTCTTTTAAACTTTGCTTTCTAAGTTCTTTACTTCAAAGCCTCTTTTCAAAACTTGTTCTCTTTTTCAAATTTTTTAAGAAACACTCCATTCATTTTTGAAGGTTTTTTTTTCAAAACCGTTTTCTTTTCTTTTCTTTCACAACTTATTTTCTACTTCTTCGTATAACTTCTTTAGCATTTTGTTTTCACTTTACAATTCCATAAACCAACCTTTTTCTTTGTTTTTACCTACCATCAACACAATTCTTCTCTTCTATTTTTTATTCCTTTTGAAACAAAGAAGGAACTTTATGTAAAATAAGAAAATCGAACACAAAGCTTCCATCCCTCCCCTCCTTTTGGACACGACTCGTTTAGGTTCTTAGCTATAATGGTAGTCTCGAGGGAACAGTAGCACATTTTTATGAACATACTTCACTTTCAATCTCAGTCATTTTAGTGCACTATTTCCTTTTCGAGCAATTCCAAGGTTACAGATATTGTTCTCACAGGGACCACCTCAGTGCTGACCTTGAGAACTTCTGAACTTTCTAGTTGTGTCAACTCCTCAATCATCTCAGCGATATTTGAGGAGGTTTTGCCTTCATTAATAGTGGTAGTCTCTGCAAAGTGTCATCCAAGCAGGTGTTAAAATAATATCTATATGTTTGACAACAAAAACCATGATGGAAAGAAAGAATACCCTCAGTGGTAACGGTCTCCCTGAACGGCAGTTCTGTCTCTAGAGCAGCTATATCTCCTCTCCATCATATGAAAAAATTTGCTAACATCATGAGGAGCAGGCTCATGGCCAAAATTATAGTCGTCTCCTTCGGACGACAAAGACAATACTTGAACCGAGGGAGCCTCAGTAATTGGAGCTTTGCCACCAATCAGCCCAGTAGTCGGGCTGCATTCAGGGATCTTAAGGGCCGGCATCATAATGCTTGGAGATCCCAGTTGCATCTCTGCTCTTTCTTCTAAAGTCATCAAAGATGTTGATGCAACTTTCAGTTAAGGTTCCTCTGTAACTTTTATCCCTACTGAAATTGTAGGGTCTCTACTACGCCGACTCCGAATGAGCAGAGGGGCCACCTCTTCCTCTTTCTCAGAATCTTCATTACCTGAGATGATCTTCTCAAGGCCCATCCTTGACTGAGAAGCTCCCTGCGATGGAACATTAGCTTCGGACCATGATCGGTCACTAATATTACATATTTGTTGTCATATTTATCATATATATGTTATAATAAACTTTACTTTTATTATTATTTTTGTGTAAATAATGTGCAGGCCTTTACCAGGGGATAAGGAAGAACAAACAAGCCCAAAAGCCTATCTAAATTCGGATTTAATTCAGAATTAATTCAAATTAAGGATCAGGGCAAATCAAAGCAAATAAAAGAAGATAAAACCAGTTAAATTAGATCTTTACAAATTAAATTAGTTAAAGCCAAAGACCAACAGAAGAATTATCAAAATCAAAACATCAAACGGCAAATCTTTTAGGATAAACGAAAAAAGAAGAAACTCCCTGAGATCCTGCCCCTTGATGTGGCCACATCAGGGCCGCGGATCCACCACCAAAGTCGCGGACCCGCGGTTGGGTAGTTGAGATAGGGCAAGTGTTTGCTTCCATAATCTGCTCACGCTTTCCCCCTCTGATTTTTCCCTATAAATACAGAGAAATTCGTGAAGAAAAGGGACGAAGACTAGATTTAATTTCTTGATTTATTTTTAAGGTTTAGGATCATTGTTAGATAGTTTATGAGAAGTTGTATCTCAATTTTTATTTTGTAGTTTAGTCTAGCAATAAGTGACAGAGAAAAAGAGTGTGTAATTTACCATTGAAGTAACAATCAAAGAAGATTCACCTTACTTAACTCTACTTAATCTTACTAGTATGTCTACGTTTTTAATTCATTCTATTATTTGTTCTTCTTCATAATTAGTAGCTAAATCTCCTCATTCTGGGCTCACTAATCTATCCTCTCTAATTCTACTCTGATCGATTTTAATGAAAAGACCCAGTGGAATCATTTAAATGCCTTAGTTTAAGTCTTGCTTTTAGCGAGTGTTCTTGAAGGCACATGAGGATGGGATTAATTTTTGAACTTACACTTTGAAGTTAAACTCTTATAAAAAACTTGTATTTATTCCATGCTTGCTTAATTACCTTGATGGTTTACATTTGACTTAAGAACGATTTCAAAACTCAAGTCCAATTTCTAAAATCTATCTTACGTGTTTTACTTGACTTCTCTTCAAACACAAGATAAACTTTTGTCTGTGATCATCTTGAGGCATTTAAAATTTTAAGAGAAAAATCTAGACTTGAGTAAAGATTAGTGATTGATGAAAAATAGAGATATAGTTTAAGGGTTAGAAGGATGTTATCTGAATGGGTGCGTGTCTCTGTCTTCCACAATAAATCCACGGTAGCAAGGGCTATGCGGGTCGAATCCACAAGGAGGAATGCAATGGAAGCTTTTCTGAAAGATTTTCTCTAACAATTAGCCCAAAAAAAAATATTGATTGTAAGAAATAGTTTTAGAAGTATAGTTTACTAATCATCTATCACAACCAAAATATTATTCTAAAAGAATAAACATCATATTGAATAAGGAATTATCTACCCTAGGGTTTTGATTGAGAATCAAGAAAGATGAATAACAATGTTGTAAACTCTAATTCATGTGCACTAATAATAATCAAACAATAATTCATCTTAATTTCAAAGCATAGCATAAGAAAAGTCTACTTAACATTATGCTATCAAAGTATTTAGATATGAACTATGAATAACCATTTAAGAAATGCAACTTAAATTAGTTAAACTCAACTATTAATTTATCTTCAAGAAAACCAATTTTAATTCTAGGATTTTTAATAATAGATATCAATCAATTCATCTTTTAACTAAACTAGGGTTGATCCAGAGATTAGCAAACTATAAGTTTTAATTTAGTTGCTCATATTTTTATTTTATTTTCAAATTTTATTATGAATAAGAAAGGTTGCATGAAAATTAAAAGAAGAAAACAAATAAGCTAAAGCAGAAAAAAATAAATTGAATTGCAAAA
The DNA here is from genome assembly GCA_038442645.1 of Agave tequilana. NCBI lineage: Eukaryota > Viridiplantae > Streptophyta > Magnoliopsida > Asparagales > Asparagaceae > Agave > Agave tequilana. The sequence goes on from JAVJIF010007928.1 coordinate 139,904, forward strand.
CAAGAAAAGTAAAAAGAATAAAGAACCTTTTTATTAGATGTCACTGGCCAATTACAAAGCTCTTCTCCTTCTTTAAAATAAGATAAACGAAAATACAAGAAATTTGGAAAGAAAGAGGATCTATAGGAAACCCTAAATTTGAGCCTCTCAGAGCTGCCCTTTCTCTGTTGCTATGCAGCGGTATTTATAGGAGAAAACTAGAGGGATGAGAAGCGTATGAAGATAGGAGGAGCAAAATATCTCTGAATTTGAATTCTTTTTTATCTCCAAACTTGTTTTGACTTATCCGTAGAAGTTCAATTCTGTCCTGCAACTTGTTATCATGTTGTTCGCTGAATATGATTTATCAGCCGACTGAATTGGAAAGTTTGATCAATATAAGAGTTGTAGTCCTTCAAGTATTCTTTCTGGAGCATCTTGAATAATCAAATTTGAGTTTCGATAGAGAAGGTGATGATTGAAATACTAAAGGGTGTCCACTCTGAATCAGAATTAAATTCAGATTTTCTCTCCTTTATCTTCATCTTGTGGTGCAAGCAACCTGGTTCAAATAGAAGTCTATCTCTATCCTTAATTAGAATGATGATTCATCTTTTTATATCTTTCTCCTCCTCTAGATTTGAATAGTAAGAGTCACACTTTATCCTTCTCTTTAGCAATTAGGAGTTCTATTTTATCCTTCCTCTTCCTCCCTTAGATTTTAAAATCTCCCTTAGATTTTAAAATCCAAGTTTAGATTAGGTTAGATAAGGTAGAAACTTCTAAATTACTACAATTAATGTTGCATGTGGGCTTGTGGACTTTTTGGGCTTTTGCGCTTTAATTGGGCTTCATTTATTTATTTTTTAATTACTCAAGGCCTGCACACATTAAACAATAAAACATTAGTAGTAGTGCCTAATAAAGAATAAATAGGGAAATATGATGGTAAATGTGATAATAAATATGTACTTTTTACTACCTATCACACCCCCACACTTATCTTTTTGCTCATTCTTTAAAAATAAAGAAAAAGGAAAAGAAAATAAAAACTAACCTATCCTAACTCACTTTCGTAGGAACCACGATTGCACTTAACACGTGCAATAAGACGTTAAACCTCTAGGTTAACCTAGAGGACGAGTGTTGTCGTTTTCAGCGGATTACACCCACAAAATCCATAAAAGGAAAAAGTTAGTGATTTAATTAATTAATTTATTATATTATTTATTTATTTTTTTATTTTGAAAAAGGAAAGAAATATTTGAAATACATTTGAAGAAACTAAGTAATCTATAAGTTTTAGGATTATCATTTTTATTCATTCTTGAACTTAGTCTTTATACAATAATTTGTTATCAATTTTAGATAAGGATTAAAATTGAATTTTTATATAGTCTCTTTCGTTACCCTAAGTCATATCCATCCATGTGAATCTTTACTAGGGATTTTTTAACTTGGACTTTCATGCCTTTTTATTATTATTTTTTATATATATATTTATATTATTTTTTTAATATGTATAACTCATCTAATTTTCTTTTGTGTAAGTATAAAGGCTTCTTGAGGCCCTTATACCTAACTAATTGACTATGAGATGTGTTAATATATATATAGAAAATATTTCTTACTTTCTTAGGCTTTTTAATCTACCCATGTAGCGAGCCTAAGGTCGGTGGCACCCAAACCTGTCGGTTTTAGGGCACCGGGTGAGAAAACACCCCACAGACTTAAGGACTCGAGTGAACTAGGCCACAAAACTAAGGACTTTATTTATAAAATCACCTTTAGGCTTGAATACTTATGCTTCTTGAGGCACATGTATCCAGCTTAATCAGTGAATTTTATTTTATATATATATTTTTTATTTTAATTTTTTTTATAAGGCACACGAGTCTTTGTCTTAGAATGCTTGATGTGTAAGTATATTAGGTATGCACATTTCATTAAGGTAAAAATCAAGACTAATTAATTATTCAATTTTTCCTCCTATACCAAAAAAATCCAACAATTTATTTTATTTTGACCAAGTTTTTAGAAATCCTAATCATGAATTTCCTAATTTTTAAGATTAACTTAGATTTCTTTCAAAAGATAAGTCAAAATATTGTTTTCTTTTTCAAAAAGTTTTTTTTTAATTTGTTAGTTAGTTTCTAACTATGTTAGTATGTTAGTAAATCCTCCCCCCATACCTATTTCATGCATTGTCCTCAATGTATGAATAAATGCATGTATGCATTAAAAAGAAGAAAGGGAAGGAAAATATTACCTTAAGGTGGTGTTCCGGTGGTGGTCTGATTGGTCCACGAAATGCGGCCCAATCGAATTTTTGTGGAGTTCGGACGAACCCATCAGAAATCTCTCTTATATAACCCACTAAAAAGATGTATGTTTGAACATTTTTTATTAAAAATTTAACCCCATCTAATTTCCAAATTCCATAATTAATTTCGGAGTCAATTTTGTCAACCGCCTTGTCCCAAAATGGAATGTGAAAAGATAGAATAATTGACTTGGACTTAGGAAGTACGGGAACTAATACCGACTCAAGAAAGTAACTTAAGTCAAGTAAAGGTTCAGGAGTCGAGCTTGGTTCAAGAAGTGGGTCCAAATCAAGAAGTTGAAACTCAAGTCCACATTCATTTTCTAATAATGGAATGTGACTTAATATTGGTGATTCAAGTTCAAGAATGACAGGTGTAGGAATCAAAACTGACTCTAAAATATTACTCAAATCAGGTAACAAAACAGGAGTCAATATTGATTTTGAAATTTAAACGGGATCACAAATTTGAGAATCTAGGTGATTGAGGCAAAACCTGCACAAAAAAATAAAGAATTTCAGATTTAGAATGAAGATGTGCAAGTGCTCAATTCTTACCGCTATAGCAAGTGTCTATGCGGGTCGTGATCCACAGGGAGGGTTTTGCGATAGAACCGTTTACATCTCTTTATTGAAATCTTTGTGAAAACCAAACGAAAATTCTTCTTTGTTTTGAAGTTAAGAAAATGGAAAAGAATTATGTTAAAGTTAGAAGAAAATGAGAGATGAAGAAGGTGGAAAAACTCAGAAAACGGCGAAAGCGACTATATACAAATGATTATTTACAAGGAAGTGAAAAGAATGATTTAGAAGAGGTATTGTTGGTGATTTAATTTACAGAAATAAAAGAAAAGAAATAAAAATAATTGCTTACCTTCTTTTAACCAAAAGCTTACCTTGAGTCTTCAGCGACGATTTTACCTTGAAGTGGAGGCATTCAGCGCATAACCTATAAGATTTGAGTATTGGTCTCTTTCACATTACATCATCAAGACTACTTCAAGAATGAAATGATACAGAGAGAGACTCCATTCCATCGTCATGAGCTATCGGTGGCACTCGGAAAGGCAAGGCTCTTTCGATGCTTTTAGACTCACTTGGAAGACAATTGTACCAAAAAGAAAAAAAAATAAAAAAGAAGAAGAAGAAGAAGAAGACTAAAAAGAAGTACATATACAGAAAGAACATCGATTCGATTTCATAACAATCAAAGAAAAGAAATAAATCTTACACCGGTGTCACTCCAGCTCAAGCTTCATTCTTGTTCTTCAATGAAAGTCTGATCTCCTCTTATTTACATAAATGAAAATTACAATTACATGAAAAAGAAAAACAAAAACCTAAATTAAGAAATGGAAAAATAGTTTAAATCCTATCTCTGCATTGTCCTCCCTTTTGCCTTTGAGTGCAGGTATTTATAGGAGAAATGGAGAGGGTAGAGGAGTATGAAGATAAGTAAATCTGGCAATTTTTGAACTCCCCTTATCTCCAAACTTAATTTGAGGTGGATATTCAGTTCTGATCTGCAGTTTGTTAGCGTGTTGATTGCTGAATATCACTTATCAAATGACAGAATTTGAAATAATGATCAACATAAGAGTTGTAGCTCTATAAGTCCACTTTCTGGATCATCTTAAATCATCAGAATTGAGATTTTGTAGCAAAAGTTATGATTCGAATACTAAAATGTATCCAGTCAGAATCTGAATCAAACTTGCTTCATCTCATCCGTTGATCTTCTCTCTCTCTGTATTTGATATTATCCTCAGTTGATCTTTAGCTAACCAAATAGATCTAGTTAAATCTGATTTTAACTGGTATTTATTTAGTTTAATCCTCTTTCTCTTCATTATTATCTTCTGCAAAATAAACATTTAAGACAAGGAAATTAGCAGATTTATTACACGATAAATGTAGGAGTGTAATGAAAAGAATGCAAAATATGTGTACGATCACACCCCCACACCTATCTTTTACTCATCCTCGAGCAAAACAACTAAACTATACTAAGGATTATTAGACCACTTTCGCAGGTCACGCGATTGCATTGAGCATGTGCAACAAGCCGTTAAACCTCTAGGTTTCCCCTAGAGGACGAGTTTTGTCTCGTGAGGGTTTTCAGCGGATTACACCTACAAAATCCATAAAGAAAGGGAAACAAAGAGTTAGTATTTTCGAAAAGCATTTTGAAAGAGAAAAATATTTAAAATATAATTGTAAGATTTAAGCAATCTATAAGTTATAGGAAAGCTGAATTTTTTATTCCTAAACTTAGTCTCTATTCAAAAAATTTTTATCAATTAAAGTAAGGAGTCAAATTGTACTTCTCATCTAGTCTATTACTTTACCCTAAGTCATATGCACTTTGTGACTGTGAAAATTTTGACTAAGGGTTCATTAACTCTAACTCTTATGCCTTATTTATTTATATATATATATAATTTTGGTGGTATTGTTCTTTAGTTTTATTAGGCTTTCTAATCTGCCCATGTAACGAGCCTTTAATCGATGACTCCCAAACCAGACGGTCTTAGGGCACCGGGTGAGAAAACACCCCAAGGACTTAAGAACTCGAGCAAATAAGGCCACAAAACTAAGGATTTTATTATATGGACCTCCTTTAGGCGTGAATACTTATGCTTTATTAGGCACAAATACCCAGCTTAATTAAAGGATTTTTTTTCAAACTTATCTAATCATCTTTCGCGTAAATACTAAGGCTTGCTTAGGCCAAAGCACCTAGCTAATCAATAATTAGATTTGCTTATTTCTTTCTTTTTCTTCTTTTTTTTATATATATAGATTTTTTATAAGGCATAAGAATCTTTGTTTTTGAATCCTAAGTGTGTAAGTGTATGAAGTGTGCATATTTCATTAAGGTAAAGATCAAGACTAAATTACTTTGACAAATTATCTTCCTAACCCTAGAATCAAACAAATAATCTTATTTTGACCAAGTATAAGAAATCTTAATTTAGATTTTCCTATTCCTTAAAATTAACTTAATTTCTTACAAAAAATATGTCAAAATATTGTTTCCATTTTCAAAAAGTTTTTTTTAAAAAGTAAAGAAAAATGTTAATTTTTTTTTTAAACAAAAAGAAAAGTTATGTTAGACCCTCCCCCACACCTATCTCATGCATTGTCCTCAATGTATGAATTAATGCATAGATGCATGAAAAAGACGAAAGGGAAGGAAAATGTTACCTTATGGTGGTGGTTCTGGTGGTGGTCTGATTGGTCCACGAAATGCGGCCCAATCGACTTTTCTTTGGGTTCGGAGGAACCTACCAACAATTTCTCTAATATAACCCATTAAAAGATGTATCCATAAAGGATCTTTATTAAATATTTAACCCCATCTAATTTCCATATTCCATAACTAATTTCGGAGTCAAATTTGTCAACCACCTCGTCCCAGAATGGAGTATGAAATGATAGAACGGTTGACTTGGACTCAGGAAGGACATGAACTAATACCGACTCAGGAAGGTGACTTAAGTCAAGTAAAGGTTCAGGAGTCGAAATTGGTTCAAGAAGCGGGTCCAAGTCAAGAAGTTGAAACTCAAGTCCACATGAATTTTCTAACAATGGGATGTGACCTAATATGGGTGATTCGAGTTCAGGAATGATTGGTGGAGGAATCAAAACTGACACTAAAATATTACTCAAGTTTGGTAACAAAACAGGAGTCAATATTGATTCAGAAAGTAGAACTGGATCACAGATTTGAGAATCTAGGTCACATATCTCATTGAGTTCAATATCAAAAAATTGAGAACTTGCCAATTTGTCAATAGGATCTTCAAAAGTGTATAATTGGTCAAGTTCAATATGATCCTCAAAGATGGGTGGTTCAATTTCATTATGAATTGGTACAGGATCCAATGTTGACTCAGGAAAAAGATCGAAATCAGGTGAAGATACCGGAGTCATAATCGATTCAGGAAGTAGAATTGAATCACTCAGTTGGGGTTCAGGATCATATTCATTTTCAAGTTCTATTTCAGGAAAAGGATAACTTGCTAAACTGTCAATATCTTTTCAAAATTTGGAGTTTGGGCAAGTTCAAATGGTTGTTCTGAAATGGAATCTTGATTTCCAAAACTACAGGACTCTTCGGCTCTAACAGAATGGTTAGTGACATCAGAACTGGTCCAACAGTGAGAATGTAGAGATTCGACCATCATATCTATGTTACGATTACGAGTGTTTTGAGCCTGAGTCATGGCTTCAAGCATCTTTTCATAGTTGATAGGTTCATTGTTTTGATGAAAAGATGAAGAATTGTTTTGAAAGTGGTAGTGAAATTGTGAGTCCATTAGATTTTGGGATTTGTGTTTGGACTCACGCATACTCATTTCCAAAATTGATGGTTTCCTATTTTGGACGGGTAGAACTGAGTATGAACCTTGAAAATATTGTGGACTAGGTGGAGAAGGAGGACAAGTTGCTCGGGGGTGGTGAATCCCCACTGACTCTGTGAAGAGTTGAAATCATTCTGGAAATTATAGTCATACGATGGGGGGCATGGGTTATATTCATTCGGATAAGACCAATCCGGCACACTAGGTTGGTTAAAGTTATGATATGCCGGGTTGGTAATATCCGAAAAAGAATTCGATGTGTAATATGGATTATTATTAAAGTTGGAAAAATTATTATTATAAGCCATATCACACAATAGAATACAAACAAAGAAAAACAAACAAATTAGCAAACAAATAAAAGGAAAAATTCTAAGTTAGGGTAGACCTATAACCTAGACGACTCCTAACTGATTAGACTGTCCACGGGAGGTTCAATGCAGACCTTGACCACAACCTAATCAGCCAGGTCAGGGCAAGGTTGGTGGGAGGTTTTCCGTCAAAGACGTTCCTTAATTAAATAACCACCAACCTTCGGGCTTTCGGCCCTTAATCCCTTTCCTAGACACTGATTTGGCAAGAGTCAAATTCCAACACCTTTTCCCCTTAGGATAATCTCCTAATTTAGTCCGAGATGTCCCTAGGGCCAACGTCTACTCATTTTTAGTTAGGCTTGGGTTAGTGAGTGCTTGGAATCTGATTTTTGGGCTAAGAAAGGGTGATTAAATCCCCACCTTATCTTGTTAATGGGTGGTGCCCTTAAAATCAATTTGTGCAAGTGTACAAGATAAATAAGATTCACTCAAAGCGATATAAATCAACCAAGAAGTGAGTCCTATGCTAAATGCAATGCATACGTACCTTGCTCCAGCACTCTTCAACAGTAAAAATAAATGAATTGAAAAGACACGTGCCTAAAATGCAAACGTCTAATCAATTTTTTTATCTTTTCAACAAATGTTTTACTGTTGATTATTAGCAGGCTTATGTGATGGCATAGAAGAAAAAGTAAAGTTACAGAAAACTACAATTTACAAAGCAAGCAGCCCTGCAAAAGGACAGTTAGTAGTCCACTCCTTTTTGCCGCGTTTTCGCGGCTTTGGCTGCGGATCCGCGGCAAAGCAGAGGGCACTTGGTCTCTGCTTTCTAGAGCAGAGGCCCAAGGCCACTTATATGTTACTGCAACTTTAATTTCCTGCTTTGCTTGCCCTATAACCTGCAACAGAGAAGAAAATTCGTTTTAGTTCTAAAAAATTTTCAATAAAAATTCAGATTTCAATAGAAATATTACCCTCCCCGGCAACGGTGCCAAAATTTGATTGAGGCAAAACCTGCACAAAAAATAAAGAATTTCATATTTAGAATGAAGATGTGCAAGTGCTCAATTCTTACCGCTATAGCAAGTGGCTATGCGGGTCGTGATCCACAGGGAGGGTTTTGCGATAGAAGCGTTTACGTCTCTTTATCGAAATCTTTGTGAAAACCAAACGAAAGTTCTTCTTTGTTTTGAAGTTAAGAAAATGGAAAAGAATTATGTTAAAGTTAGAAGAAAATGAGAGATGAAGAAGGTGGAAAAACTAAGAAAACAACGAAAGCGACTATATACAAATGATTATTTACAAGGAAGTGAAAAGAATGATTTAGAAGAGGTATTGTTGGTGATTTAATTTACAGAAATAAAAGAAAAGAAATAAAAACAATTGCTTACCTTCTTTTCACCAAAAGCTTACCTTGAGTCTTCAGCGACGATTTTACCTTGAAGTGGAGGCATTCAGCGCATAACTCATAAGATTTGAGTATTGGTCTCTTCCACATTACATCATCAAGACTACTTCAAGAATGAAATGATACAGAGAGAGACTCCATTCCATCGTCATGAGCTATCGGTGGCACTCGCAAAGGCAAGGCTCTTTCGATGCTTTTAGACTCACTTGGAAGACAATTGTACAAAAAAGAAAAATAAAATAAAAAAGAAGAAGAAGAAGAAGACTAAAAAGAAGTACATATACAGAAAGAACATCGATTCGATTTCATAACAATCAAAGAAAAGAAATAAATCTTACACCGGTGTCACTCCAGCTCAAGCTTCATTCTTGTTCTTCTATGAAAGTTTGATCTCCTCTTATTTACATAAATGAAAATTATAATTACATGAAAACGAAAAACAAAAACCTAAACTAAGAAATGGAAAAATAGTCTAAATCCTATCTCTGTATGGTCCTCCCTTTTGCCTTTGAGTGCAGGTATTTATAGGAGAAATGGAGAGGGTAGAAGAGTATGAAGATAAGTAAATCTGGCAATTTTTGAACTCCCCTTATCTCCAAACTTGATTTGAGGTGGATATTCAGTTCTGATTTGCAGTTTGTTAGCGTGTTGATTGCTGAATATCACTTAACAAATGATAGAATTCGAAATAATGATCAACATAAGAGTTGTACCTCTGTAAGTCCACTTTCTGGATCATCTTAAATCATCAGAATTGAGATTTTGTAGCAAAAGTTATGATTCGAATACTAAAATGTATCCAGTCAGAATCTGAATCAAACTTGCTTCATCTCATCCGTTGATCTTCTCTCTCTGTATTTGATATTATCCTCAGTTGATCTTTAGCTAACCAAATAGATCCAGTTAAATCTGATTTTAACTGGTATTTATTTAGTTTAATCCTCTTTCTCTTCGTTATTATCTTCTGCAAAATAAATATTTAAGACAAGGAAATTAGCAGATTTATTACACGATAAATGTAGGAGTGTAATGAAAAGAATGCAAAATATGTGTACGATCACTAGGTCACATGTCTCATTGAACTCAATTTCATAAAAATGAGAACTGGCCAATCTGTCAATGGGACTTTCAAAAGTATGAAATTGGTCAAGTTTAATATGCTGATCATAAAAGATTGATGATTCAATTTCATGATGAATTGGCACAGGATCCAATGTTGACTCAGAAAAAATATTGAAATCAGGTAAAGACACCGTAGTCATTATTGAATCAGGAAGTAGAATTAAATCATTAAGTTGAGGTTCAGGATCATATTCATTCTCAAGTTCTATCTCAGAAAATGAATAACTTGCCAAACTGTCATTTTTAAAGTTTGGAGTTTGGGCAAGTTCAAATGATTGTACTGAAATGGAATCTTGTTTTTCAAAAGAAGATGACTCTTCAGTTCTAACAGAATGGTTAGCGACATCAGAAATAGTCAAACGGTGAGAATGGAGAGTTTGGACCATTAGATCTATGTCATGATTACGAGCGATTTTAGCCTGAGTCATGGCTTCAAGCATCTTTTCATAGTCGATTGGTTCATCATTTTGCTGTGATTGGACTTGAAAAGATGAAGTGTTGTTGTGAAATTCGTGGTGAAATTGTGAGTCCGTCAGATTCTGTGATTGTTGTTTGTACTCACGCATAATCATTTCCAAGATTGAAGGTTTTCTATTTTGTGATTGTTGCTTGGACTCACACATGCTCATTTCCATCATTTCCAAGATTGATGGTTTCTATTTTGAACTAGTGGTTGTGAGTATGAATCTTGAAAATATTGTGGACAAGGTAGATAAGGAGGACAAGTTGGTTGAAAATTAGACTTGGGGGGAGGTGATCCCCATTGACTCTGTGAAGAGTTGAAATTGTTTTGGAAATTATGGTCATAAGATTGAGGCATTGGTTATATTCATTCGGATAAGACCACTCCGGCATACTAGGTTGGTTAAAGTTATAATATGTCGGGTTAGTAATATCTGAAAAAGAGGACAGGGTGCAATATGGATTACTATTAAAATTTGAAAAATTATTGTTATAAGCCATATCACACAAGAAATATTAAAAACAATAAAGAAAAACAAAAAAAATTCTAATCTAAGTTAGGGTAAATCTTGACCTAGATGACTCCTAACTTTAGACTGTCTTTAGGAGGTATATTGCCGACCTTAACCATAAGTTAATCGGCCAGGTAGGTGGTAAGATCGGTGGGAGGTTATCCTTCAAAGACGTTCCTTAATTAACTAACCACCAATCTTCGGGCTTTCGGCCCTTAGTCCCCTTCCTAGACACTGATTTGGCAAGAGTTAATTTTAAATAACTTCCTCCTTCAGCCAATCTCCTAAGTCCGAGTTAACCTAAGGCCAACATCTAGTCAATTTTTATTTTAGGGTTAGGGTTGCGAGTGCGACGGAGATGATTTGTGGGCCAAGGAAGGGTGATGAAATCCCTACCTTATCTTGTTTATGGGTTTTGCCTTAAATTGATTTAGTGCACGTGTAAAGAAATAGACAAGTAGTCACTCAAAAGCAGTTAATCAGCCAAGGGTGTGTCCTAGTTTAAATGCAATACGAACGTACCTTGTCTCCAACACTCTTCAACAGAAATTAAAAAAATTAAATAGACACATGCATATGATGCAAGAGTCTAAATTTTTTAATTTATCAACCAATAGGTTACTGTTAATTAGTTAGCAGTATGCACGGTGATCACAGAAAAACAATTATCAAAGCAGTAAATAGAACTTGAAATTTGCAGAAACCTGGAAAAAATTCAGTCAGTAATTCACTACTATGGCCACGGAACCACGGCTATTGCCGTGTTTGCGCGGCTAGATAGTAGGCTCTACTGCTCGGCCTTCTAGGGCAGAGGCACAGAGTTGCTATATGTCCTTAGCTGCAACTAATTTTCCTATTATCAGATCCTACAAACAGAAATAAATAAATAAATAATTAGTCTTTTTTTAGAGAATATCGTACCATTCCCTCCCCGGCAACGGCGCCAAAATTTGATTGATGAAAAACAGAGATATAGTTTAAGGGTTAGAAGGATGTTATCAGAATGGGTGCGTGTCTCTGTCTTCCACAATATATCCACAGTAGCAAGGGCTATGCGGGTCGAATCCACAGAAAGGAATGCGATGGAAGCTTTTCGGAAAGATTTTCTCTAACAGTTAGCTCAAAAAAAATATTGATTGTAAGAAATAGTTTTAGAAGTATAGTTTACTAATCATCTATTACAATCAAAGTATTATTCTAAAAGAATAAACATCATATTGAATAAGGAATTATCTACCCTAGGGTTTGATTGAGAATCAAGAAGATGAATAAAAATGTTGTAAACTCTAATTCATGTGCACTAATAAAAATCAAACTATAATTCATCCTAATTTCAAAGCATAGCATAAGAAAAGTCTACTTAACATTATGCTATCAAAGTATTTAGATATGAACTATGAATAGCCATTTAAGAAGTGCAACTTAAATTAGTTAAACTTAATTATTAATTTATCTTCAAGAAAACCAATTTTAATTCTAGGGTTTTTGATAATAGATATCAATCAATTCATCTTTTAACTAAACTAGGGTAGATCCAGAGATTAGCAAACTATAATTCTTATTTTAGTTGCTCATAGTTTTATTTTATTTTCAATATTTATTATGAATAAGAAAGGTTGCATGAAAATTAAAAGAAGAAAAACAAATAAGCTAAAGCAGAAAAATAAATTGAATTGCAAAACAAGAAAAGTAAAAAGAATAAAGAACCTTTTTATTGGATGTCACCGGCCAATTACAAAGCTCTTCTCCTTCTTTAAAATAAGAGAAACGAAAATACAAGAAATTTGGAAAGAAAGAGGATCTAAAGGAAACCCTAAATTTGAGCCTCTCAGAGCTGCCCTTCCTCTGTTGCTATGCAGGGGTATTTATAAGAGAAAACTAGAGGATGAGAAATGTATAAAGATAGAGGAGAAAAATATCTCTAAATTTGAATTCTTCTTTTATCTCCAAACTTGTTTTGACTTATCTGTAGAAGTTCAATTCTGTCCTGTTATCATGTTGATCGCTGAATATGACTTATCAGCCAACTGAATTTGAAAGTTTGATTAACATAAGAGTTGTAGTCCTTCAAGTAGTCTTTCTGAAGCATCTTGAATCATCAAATTTGAGTTTCGATAGAGAAAGTTATGATTGAAATACTAAAGGGTATCCAGTCTGAATCCGAATTAAATTATCTTCATCTTGTGGTGCAAGCAACCTGGTTCAAATAGAAGTCCATCTCTATCCTTGATGATTCATCTTGTTATATCTTTCTCCTCCTCTAGATTTGAATAGCAAGAGTCCCACTTTATCCTTCTCTTTAGCAATTAGGAGTTCTATTTTATCCTTCCTCTTCCTCCCTTAGATTTTAAAATCCAAGTTTAGATTAGGTTAGATAAGGTAGAAACTTCTAAATTACTACAATTAATGTTGCATGTGGGCTTGTGGACTTTTTGGGCTTTTGGCTTTAATTGGGCTTCATTTATTTATTTTTAATTACTCAAGGCCTGCACACATTAAACAATAAAACATTAGTAGTAGTGCCTAATAAAAGAATAAATAGGGAAATATGATAGTAAATGTGATAATAAATATGCGCTTTTACTACCTATCAATTAGTGAGCCCAGATCTTCTCTTTTATTAAATACAAACAACATCACTCTCAAGTTTCTTAAAAATCATCTTTTTCAAAACCTCTTCTAAATTTTCAATTTTTCTTTGAATCACTTCTTTACTCTCCATCTTCTTTTATCTAAAAAACACCAATGCTAAAACTTGTTTTTCATAAAATACAAAAATGCTTGCATCACATCTCTCCTCGTGGATATGACTTGTTAGCCCTAAGCTATACGGTAATTCACTCTAATTTTGCAATCAAATTTTTGGCGTCATTGGCAGGGATGGAACGGTATTCTTGTGTTTTGACAAGTTTGGTGTTCTGTTTCAGGGTTAAGAGATATCAGGTTGAGAATTCGAGATTACATAAGAAGACTTGTAATCCTGTGCCCCTGCTCTAGAAAGTAGGGAACTGGATTTCAAGAGTTTGCCATAGAAATACATTTTTTTGTGGAATTAATAAAAAACTCTTTTTTGCAGGACATATTACTCTGCAAAACAAGCTTTCTTAATTTCTAATTTTTATACTTGATTATCTCACAATCTTGTTTCTAATCCAATAGTAATTGGTTGATTAAAATTGTTTAAAAAACATTTGAAATTGTTTAAAAAACATTTGGACTTGCATTCCTAGGCAATTGTCTAATTACGTTTCCATTACAATTATTGTTGAAGAAAGCTTGAGACAAGGTACATTTGCATAGCATATAGCTTAGAAAATATTGTTGAGTGATTACTTGCTTGTTGAATGCTACTTTTTTATATCTTGCACACTTGCACTAAATCATCTTAAGGGAAAAATTCAACAAAAGATAAGGTGGGGGAGTCATTACCCTTTCTTACACAAACCATCTCCAAGCACGCACAACTTAAGCCTAACTTAAAATCTGATAGACGTTGGCCATAAAAACATCTCACATTCATTAGGAGATTATCCTAATGGGAAATGTGTTAGAATTTGACTCTTGCCAAATCAGTGTCAAAGGACGAGAATTAAAAGGCGAAACCTCGAAGGCTGGTGGTTTGGCTTAATTAGGCATGTGCTTTTTGCGCGGATAACTCCCACCAATCTTGCCCTGACCTGGCTGATTAGCTTGTGGTCAGATTCTGTATTATACCTCCTGTGAACAATCTAACCAGTTGGGAGTTGTTTAGGTCCAAGTCTCCTTTAGAATAGGTGTGGTTGAATTTTTCTCTTTTCTTTTTGACTGATTGATGAGCTTGTTTGTGATAGTATTTGTGTATGCAAGTGTGGCCGAGAGACCCAAATCCGTCTAGGTTGACTAGAAGCACTTTACCACCTAAACTAGAATCAAAACCAGATCCGGTTATGGCTCAACCAACATCTTTGCAGGATAGGTTCTACCCCATAAGAACCTCACTTCCATCTTGCATCCAACTTCCATCAACTGGTGATAACAATTTTGAGTTTAAGTCTCAGTTCATCAACACACTCCCTGCGTTTCATGGCTTAGAGTTCCAAGATACGTATTTCTTCATAAGAGAATTTGAGAAAGTATGTTTAATGATGAATATCCCTCACCTTGTAGACAATGCTATTAGGTTGAGATTCGTCCCATTTTCTCTTAAAGACTTAGCCAAGAAATGGCTATACAGCTTAGCGGCTGGTTCCATCACATCGTGAGATAGTTTCATCAAGGTCTTCTTGAAGAAATTCTATCCAATTCACAAGACCGCTCTTATTAGAAAGTACATCATGCAGTTCAAGCAAAAACCTAATGAATCATTTTAGAGGTACTTTGAATGCTTCAAAGACCTCCTTATCCAGTGTCCTTATCATGGCATAGAGACTCCTTATCCAGTGTCCTCATCATGGCATAGAGAAGTGGCGACAATGCAAAATTCTCTATGACAATTTAGACTACCAGAACACAACCCTCTTAGAAACTATAAGCCATGGGGATTCTTGCAAAAGGATGACAAGGGTGGGATTTATTTAAGGATCTAGCCAAAAAAACCCTCCAATGGGAACCTACTCCCAAAAAGTTTAGGAACACAAATCCTATCTCTTCAAAAGGAGGTCTCCATTTAATAGAATCATTTGTGGCTGCCGAGGCTAAAATTTCTAGCCTAATGAGAAGAATGGAAGCTCTAGAAACAAAGGAGCCAGTTCTAGTCAACTAAGTCAGCCCAAACCAATTCCCAACTCTCGGTTGTACTTATTGTCAAGCCATGAACCTTGTGCTTGAGGAGTGTCCAGTTTTCAATGCTCAACAAATATATCACGATCCTATGAAAACAGCATTTTCAAGGCCCCATAACAATCCAATGCTCAAACGTATAATTCTGGCTGGAGAAATCACCTGAATTTCTCATTGAGCCAAAACAACATTGACTACTCAAGGTCAAATCACTTCCAACATCCCAATCATAATCACAATTCTTCAAATCTTGACAATTCTTCCAATCAATCCAACATTCATAATTATCAACACAACTTTCCCATCCAAGCTCCACAACCTTCCTTCCAAGGTCTCCCGACTGACAAGAAATCAACCGAATTGAAAAAGATTTTAGCATCTTTCATGCAGAATACGGGACAAGCCATATCTAGGTTAGAGCGTCAAATGAGTCAGTTAGCTATTTCTATAAGTGAAAGGCCCAAAGGGACTTTGCCTAGTCAATCAGTTACTAACCCTAGGAACTCTAGTCAAGCTCATATGCCTGAAGAGGATCCAAAGAATCAATGTAATGTTGTTCATACATTGAGGTCGGGAAAAAAGTTGATAATCAAGTGTCTATACCACCCAATCCCATTCAGCACAACAGCACATAAGCATCCACTTCATCTAGTTCCAATCCATCCCAATATAACAAGTCTGAAAAAGACAAGTCAGCCAGTCAAGTGCACAAGCCTATAGTACCATTTTCAAATAGCCTGAAAAATAACAAGCAGAATCCACACATGGATAAGATAATTAAGATCTTCAATCAAGTGAAGATAAATATTTCACTTCTTGATGCCATCCAACAAGTCCCATCTTATGTAAAATTTCTTAAAGACATGTGCACCAAGAAGAGAAAGACTAATGTACCCAAGAAAGTCTTCTTAGCCACTAACATCAGTGAGCTACTGTCGGGTCCAATCCCTGTCAAATACAAGGATCAGGGTTGTCCCACCATTGCCTGCACTATAGAACAAGCCAAGATTAGTCGTATACTTCTTTACTTGGGAGCAAGTATCTACTTGCTCCCTTTCTCAGTTTATCAACAACTTGGGTTGGGTGATCTTTGTCCAACTCAAGTTACCATCCAACTGGCTGACCAGTCAGTAAAAGTTTCCAAGGGAAAATTAATGACATCTTTATCCGAGTCGGGGAGTTTATCTACCCCATTAATTTCATAGTTCTTGAGACACGACCTATATCCAATCCTAGGGCTCGAACTTGAAAAACACCTAGAGGGGGGGTGAATAGGTGTAAATGCTAATCTAGAAACTAAATGCGCTAAATGCGGAAGCTTAAACAAATTTTGCAAACACACTTAGTACAACACACAAGTGTAGCCGAATTCCCCGTGAAGGGCTCTGGACTAACTCCTCTTGATTCCCCTAAATATGAGTTGAGGTGCTATATGAAGCTCTTGTGGTTAAGTACAAGTGAGGCACACACAAGCAATCCAAGCATATAAGAGATATAGCAATATGAACGATGCAAGGCAACACAAGCAATATGAATGATATGGCAATATGAATAATGCAATGCACAACACAAGCAAATATGATATGATGCTAAGAATGATGCTTTGCACAAAATAAAAGAGAGAGAGAGAGAGAGAGAGAGTTGAGAGACAATAGATCAAACGCAAAGACAAGATATGTTTCGAGGTTCGAGCCCCTAGCTCTACATCCCCGCCTTCACCACCGTGAAGGATTTCCAATCCACTATCTCCCACCGAGGGAACCTCCACCGAGGAGGATTTGTTAAAACAATTGGAGTACCGAACTCCTCTCTCAAATACTGCCTCACAACCGAGGGGTAGGCCCGTAGCCAATACAACCACAATCACCTCTACCGAAGAGGGATACAAACAATCTCCACCTCTCACTAGAGAGTGCAAACCACAAGTCTCAACCTCTACCAAAGAGGGAGCAAACACCAACCCAATACAACAACCTCAACCTCTACCAAAGAGGGAGCAACACAAGAAATCAAGGGTTTATAACAAGTGGTATGTCTCAACCACAAACCACTTTCCTTTTTCCACAAACAAAGATCCTAAATAGATTAGGATAGAAGATAGCTCAAGTGTGGAAAACAAGTGTTTTGATCAAAGAAAAACTCTTGGGAAAAATACCAAATGAATATAGAATTTTAGATCAAGACAAATTCCCAAAAACCTAATTTCTTTGAAATAAACAAAACACTTTAAAAACAAATAGATGAATCTTTTTGGCACTTAAACTCTTTTGAAAACTTCTTTTAAACACCAAGAATAGAGAGAAATTTTAGCTCATAAAAACTTTATTAAAAACACCAAGCAATGGGGTATTTATAGCCCCAAAACAAAACTAGCTGTTAGGCTGATCTGGCAGCCTGACAGGCCTAGCGGTCGGCCGGCCGGCCGACAGCCAACGGTCAGAAATGTGACCGTTGGGGCAACCCGGTCGACCGCACGGCCGACCGCCCAGATACAGAGAGCAGACTCTCTGATCCGGTCGGCCGCTCGGCCGACCGCCCAGATACAGAGAGCAAAGCTCTCTAGTCCAGTCGGCCGCCCGGCCGACCGTCCCTGTGTCTGCCAAACGTGCACAAGCCTGTGCACGTCGGTCGACCGCAAGGGTCGACCGGCCTTTGGTGCGGTCGACCCGTACGGTCGACCGACCTGGCCTGTCAGCCACAGTCCTGGGTCAGAAACTGGGGTAAAAAATTATTTTAGAAAATCTTTTAAGTCTTTGTAAAATTACCCAAAAATAGTTTTATCATTTTGCATTGATATATAAACATGTGATAAAAATTTTAACTCAAATATCAAGCAATTTGAACTATTTTTATGTCTTATCATTTTTACCAAAAACCGAAACTTGTATTTTATCAAACTTGGATTTTTCAATAGGAAATCTGATTTTTCCTAAAACTTATTGAGATACAAAAACATGATATTTAAACACATTGAAGCATGTTGCATATGGACATAAGTCCAATATACAAGAAACAAATATATATCATAGTTTTTGTCTTTAATTCCAAAATAATGTTTTGTTAAAAATACCAAAACATTAAAACACATGAATAGGTATATCAAACTAAGTTTGTATAAGTCATGTATGTATATTGAACACATCTAATATACATAAAAACCATTTAAACTTGTTTTGATCTAAACTATTCATGAAAACCAAATCCAAACATAAAACGTGTGTGTTGTGCACTTGAGCATATCAACTATTCTTATCTTTACAAATGGATCTAAAACACACAAAACTAAACTAGGATACCTAAGTCTTCTTGATGATCTTCCATCTTCAAGTCGGCTTGGTTCCAAACGTGATTCACCGAGTGCAAAGGTATGATCTTGATGCTCGGGCACGGGAATCACCAAGTGAAGGCTTACAAACTCCTCTTTTTGAAGCAATCACCAACTAATATCTTGCTTAATGATCTGAAACTAAAATCACAAGATTATTAGTAAACATAACTACATGAGTTAATCATCATCAAAACTAGAGAGGAAGGCCTCCGGGCCAACAATCTCCCCCTTTTTGATGATGACAAAACTCATGGAGTTATATATATGCATGGATTAAAGTTAAGCTTCAAAGAAGCTCCCCCTTAACTCATGCATAAACAAATAAACATAATATGTAATGAATATTAAACATGAATGCATAAACAATAAAAGGTTCTAGATACTAATGAAATGTTCAAAAACAAAACATGCTCTAGATACCAATTAATATTAAACTAAATTAAACTTAATATATGCAAAAACATAACTATGCATATAAACTCAAAATCTTTCTCCCCCTTTTGTCAATCATCAACAAAGGGGTAAACAATCAAAACAAAACAAAATTTTCTCACCCTTTTTTATACAAAGAATCAATCATCAATAAAGGGTTAAATGCAAAACTAAATCAATACATTGTTCGAAAATAATGAATCAAAAGGGTTAGTAAAGACAATGTTCTCCCCCTTTTTATCTAAAACAAAAACAAAAACCAAATAGGGGTGACAATCAATTAAGATATCAATTGAAAATATGTCAAAGTAGTATCTTGATACCAATTGAAAGTAAACATAGATCAATCAACAAATGGTATATGCTACATACATTCATGAAGAGGAAGATGTGAAGCTTCCCTACATAGATACATTACATGAAGGAGGGATGACAAGCCCTAATTCACATAATATACACTACTCAATGCATAAGAGGAGATGTGAAGCTCCCCCTACACACGTGTACCACATAAAGAAGAGATTGTCAAGCTCTTCAATACAAGATACACTTATCATGAATCTATATGTAGAAGAGATGTCAAGCTCTCCTTGCAAATAGGCAATATAAATCAAAACTTTTGAATTTTTCTTTAAACAAAATTTTGATATACCAATTTTTAAAACTTTCAAATAAACATCTTGATATCAAAAGAGTGTATTTTTCTTTTTAAGTATATGATATCAATTAAAACTTTTTATTTTCTATTATAAAGCAAGGGAGTGGAAATATAAATACCAATTGTAAACATGAAAATCGAATTTTCTCTCCCTTTATGAAATACCAACAAAACACATGCATAGGCTTGAAATAAGATACCAATTGAAAAGCAATTGAAAACTAATCAATTGAAACAAAATTGAAGCTCAAGCTTAGCATAAACACAAACATATATATGTATGGAAAATAGATACCAATTGAAATTGATATTCTTGGAATTGAAAGCATACATACATACAAACATATATGAGTATACAAGAAAGGTCAAAATTGATACCAATTGAAAGAATTCAATGATACCAATTGAAACAACAATAAGATCAAGTGTATATCTCATATTATCTACCACCCAACCATGTTCAAGTTTAAAATGATTTTCAATAAAGCATACATGAGGCATGGTCTCCCATCCAACCACCCATAGATGGTAGGGGTTTTCAAAATTAGGCTTGAAAAATATAGTTTGTTTGAAAAACTGTACCATAACGAAGAATACTGTAACTAGTTATTGAAAAATTGTAAACTAGTACGAAATCCTTCAAGCAAGGAATAAAACAAAATTATTTTTCATGAAAACATGAAATTCACAAAATAGTCAACACTCATAATCAATTAAGCATAAATATGATTCATGAAAACAAACACATGAGTAAACAATAAATGTGAGTGTACAAATACAATGTGAAGGTCATAATCATGAAAGATGATTAATAAGCTCAATATTCCTTGAAACAAGAAAATCATCAAAACTTATTTAATCTTCAAGGTATATGTATGTCTTATACAAACTAAAGTATACATACATATCCAAACACAACGAGTCCACAAAGATATATGCATGAAGGCACGTGGCTCAAAAGGATGTATATGTATAAACAATAATTTGGATAAAATGGACATATACATGAAGTTAACAAAAATACATGAAAACATGAAAAGCTAAATTTTCATTAAAACAAATTTTCATATCAAGGCATATGTATGTTTTGTCAAACATGAAGTATACATACATATCCCTAAACACAATTTGAGTCCATAATAAAGATTTGCATGAAAGGCAAATGACTCAAGGGGTATACATGTATATCTAATAGTTTAGACAAGATAGACATATACATGAAATGAAAACTCATACACATAAAACAAATCCAAAAATAGGAATACAAGTTTAAAATGTATGAATCATCAAAACTAGACTATACTAGCACATCTAATGGGTTCAAATAAGCATTCAAGCATAAACATATATAGATTTATTTTTGGCCCACTATATGTACAAGTATATATCCTAGTCTTAATGAAAACTAACATCTAAACATGTAATCAAATCATGAAGCATCAAAAACAAGATAAAATCATCATGACAAAACTAAACATGATTATTATGTAAATCCATATGTTATTAGATTCATGATGTACATGATAACTAAACAAAGGTGAGAACACTAAATATGGGTCCATATAAGCATGGGTGTCTCAAATACTATACATGTAAGTCATAAGCCTAATAAATATGGCATCAACATAATGATCATATAAACATCCAAAACATGCTATAAACAAAAATATGAAAAGCATGTAAACAATAAATAAGGAGTTAGAGATTCAATACCAAAACCGATGAAGGCACCTCTTTAGTACTCAAAACCATGGTGGTCATCTCCACCAAACATCCCTTGAAAGTGATGCATCCAAATGATTTCCATGAAGCTCGGAATGCATCCACTCCAGGTACCGCTATTCTCACGTCATGTGAGAGCCCACACCTACATCAAACATAAGAGGGCTGGTCTTTGGTACCCACAACTTTTTGGGTCCATAGGGGTTAGTGTCATTCCTAACCCAAACAAATTTATTTGCTAAATTTTCAACATGTAAACGATCATAACAAAATTTAGCAAGGTGGCCCTTACGTCCACAATGTGTACATGTGTGCACATAAGCATACATGTGATGGGTGTGTCCGTGAGGAGCATGTGTATGCCGTGGAGGGTGTGCATGCATAATAGATGGAACTTGTTTCTTTCGAAACAAAGTTTCCAAGCGTGTATGGCCCACAACACATTGGCTCAAAGTGGAGCCCAAACAATCTACACTCTTCTTAAGCATGGATATATCATTATCAATCAAAGAAGAAGTGTGGCATGCAATAGGTGAAGTGTGTGAAACTACCCTAGCATGGCAAATATGAGAATCAATTTTATTTTTCAAAACTTCATTTTTCTCTAAACAAACATTTAAATCATTAGAAATAGAAATTATTTTCTTTTTCAAAGCAACATTCTCTTTTGAAACAAAATCAACTTTTGAAGTTAAATTTTCATTTTTCTTCAAAAGTGTTTCACAATCATTTTTAGATTTTAAAAACTCATTTTCTTTTAATGCAAGTTCAAGTTGAGATCTCAGTGAATCCTTTTCATTATAGACTTCAACCTTCTCTTGCAAAACATGGTTAAGTCTAGAATGCAAACTTATATTTTCTTTTTCAAGGCCTAGACTTTTCTTTTTCAAAATCTTATATTTTTCAATCAATATTTCACAAACAATAGATAGTTCTTCATTCAAAGCATGGGGATCAACATAATTATCACATGAAGAACTAGCATCAAAACTATCTAGTTAAGATTCCGAATGTACCTCAAGGGAGTCATTCCCTTGGACCATGAAGCATTGAGAATCGGATTCTCCACTAGACTCCTCCGATTGGATTGGCAATTGAAGCTTGGAGGTGGTGGTTGTCAACATATTCCACACTGCAAATGCGGAATCAAAGTTAGAAGCAAGCATAAGATATTCTTTATTTAATGTGCTTCTAATGGCCTCAAGGGCTTGTGCATTGGCCCCTATATGCTTGCGGTCACCAAGATAACATCTCTTGGTAGCGGCAAGGAAAACATGCAATCCTAGGATCTTTAAATAGCTGCTCATCATAATCTTCCAAATCTCAAGTCTAGAAATGTCAAACATAGGAGGGCTATCCATGAAGGCAAACTAAATGTGTGCAAACAAACAAATGCAAATGAAGATTAGCAAACAAAGGATCTCACTCCAAGGATGTTAAGCCTAAAGTATCAGGAGCATAGGCTCTGATACCAATTGAAAAACACCTAGAGGGGGAGTGAATAGGTGTAAATGCTAATCTAGAAACTAAATGCGCTAAATGCGGAAGCTTAAACAAATTTTGCAAACACACTTAGTACAACACACAAGTGTAGCCGAATTTCCCGTGAAGGGCTCTGGACTAACTCCTCTTGATTCCCCTAAATATGGGTTGAGGTGCTATATGAAGCTCTTGTGGTTAAGTACAAGTGAGGCACACACACAAGCAATCCAAGCATATAAGAGATATAGCAATATGAACGATGCAAGGCAACACAAGCAATATGAATGATATGGCAATATGAATAATGCAATGCACAACACAAGCAAATATGATATGATGCTAAGAATGATGCTTTGCACAAAATAAAAGAGAGAGAGTTGAGAGACAATGGATCAAACGCAAAGACAAGATATGTTTCGAGGTTCGAGCCCCTAGCTCTACATCCCCGCCTTCACCACCGTGAAGGATTTCCAATCCACTATCTCCCACCGAGGGAACCTCCACCGAGGAGGATTTGTTACAACAATTGGAGTACCGAACTCCTCTCTCAAACACCGCCTCACAACCGAGGGGTAGGCCCGTAGCCAATACAACCACAATCACCTCTACCGAAGAGGGATACAAACAATCTCCACCTCTCACTAGAGGGAGCAAACCACAAGCCTCAACCTCTACCAAAGAGGGAGCAAACACCAACCCAATACAACAACCTCAACCTCTACCAAAGAGGGAGCAACACAAGAAATCAAGGGTTTACAACAAGTGGTATGTCTCAACCATAAACCTCTTTCCTTTTTCCACAAACAAAGATCCTAAATAGATTAGGATAGAAGATAGCTCAAGTGTGGAAAACAAGTGTTTTGATCAAAGAAAAACTCTTAGGAAAAATACCAAATGAAAATAGAATTTTAGATCAAGACAAATTCCCAAAAACCTAATTTCTTTGAAATAAACAAAACACTTTAAAAACAAATAGATGAATCTTTTTGGCACTTAAACTCTTTTGAAAACTTCTTTTAAACACCAAGAATAGAGAGAAATTTTAGCTCATAAAAACTTTGTTAAAAACACCAAGCAATGGGGTATTTATAGCCCCAAAACAAAACTAGCCGTTAGGCTGATCTGACAGCCTGACAGGCCTAGCGGCCGGCCGGCCGGCGGACCGCCAACGGTCAGAAATGTGACCGTTGGGGCAACCCGGTCGACCGCACGGCCGACCGTCCAGATACAGAGAGCAGACTCTCTGATCCGGTCGGCCGCTCGGCCGACCGCCCAGATACAGAAAGCAAAGCTCTCTGGTCCGGTCGGCCGCCCGGCCGACCGTCCCTGTGTCTGCCAAAAGTGCACAAGCCTGTGCACGTCGGTCGACCGCAAGGGTCGACCGGCCTTTGGTGCGGTCGACCCGTGCGGTCGACCGACCTGGCCTGTCAGCCACAGTCCTGGGTCAGAAACTGGGGTAAAAAATTATTTTAGAAAATCTTTTAAGTCTTTGTAAAATTACCCAAAAATAGTTTTATCATTTTGCATTGATATATAAACATGTGACAAAAATTTTAACTCAAATGTCAAGCAATTTGAACTATTTTTGTGTCTTATCATTTTTACCATAAACCGAAACTTGTATTTTATCAAACTTGGATTTTTCAATAGGAAATCTGATTTTTCCTAAAACTTATTGAGATACAAAAACATGATATTTAAACACATTGAAGCATGTTGCATATGGACATAAGTCCAATATACAAGAAACAAATATATATCATAATTTTTGTCTTTAATTCCAAAATAATGTTTTGTTAAAATACCAAAACATTAAAACACATAAATAGGTATATCAAACTAAGTTTGTATAAGTCATGTATGTATATTGAACACATCTAATATACATAAAAACCATTTAAACTTGTTTTGATCTAAACTATTCATGAAAACCAAATCCAAACATAAAACGTGTGTGTTGTGCACTTGAGCATATCAACTATTCTTATCTTTACAAATGGATCTAAACACACAAAACTAAACTAGGATACCTAAGTCTTCTTGATGATCTTCCATCTTCAAGTCGGCTTGGTTCCAAACGTGATCCACCGAGTGCAAAGGTATGATCTTGATGCTCGGGCACGGGAATCACAAAGTGAAGGCTTCCAAACTCCTCTTTTTGAAGCAATCACCAACTAATATCTTGCTTAATGATCTGAAACTAAAATCACAAGATTATTAGTAAACATAACTACATGAGTTAATCATCATCAAAACTAGAGAGGAAGGCCTCCGGGCCAACAAAACTAACATTATCCTAAGGTGTTTATTTTTTGTTGCTCCCAATGCTATTATCAACTATAGGAATGGGTTCATGAGTTTAACCATTGGAAACATGACTAGAGAAATCAATGTCTTCAACCTAGAAAAGCAACCCCGTGATGTTGAGGATCAAACATTTAAAGCCAACCTGTTGAGAACCCTGGTCACCTATTTATAGACATTTTTGGGAAGCTTCTGGAGCCTTGGTGGTTGCCACAAAATCCGGGCCCCAACGGCCTCTCAACTGCCGCAGATACGCGGGAAAATCCCGGAATCTGCGGCAGAATCTGGGCCGTTGGGCCCAGATTTTCTGGTGGGATTTGGTAGTTGGGTAGTTAGCCACGTGGACTACTTGGATTCTCCAATTGGCGCGCAGATCTTGGTGAGATCTGATTTGATCTTTTTGGCTCTTTTTGATTTAACCCCTTTAATTATCACTAATTAAAGTGGTTAATGACTTCTTCTCTTTAAAGTGTGGATCTGCAAAAATAGAGAAACTAGGGATTAAAAATCACATTTAATATACAATATGCAAGGTATAAAGGTGGTATAAAATGCAAATATGTGTAACAATCACTGATTCGTCAAAACCAAGGGCCAAAAACAAGAAACCGGGAGCAGAAGCTGACAGGGTAAAGACGGGACCGCGTGCGGCTCGAGGCGCCGCGAACGGCCCTAGTAGGGCCGCGGAAACGCGGCCTAGGCGCGCGCCGCGGTCGTACGCCTGGTGCCTATAAATAACCCTTGGGGTTCCAGAGCAAGTGATATACAGAGTTTTAGGGTAGTTTTTCATTCCATGTTGTAGTTTAGTTTAGGTTAGGTTAGTTCTTCTTCTTCCTCTTTATATTTTCTATTTACTTTAGATCTTGTATTAGGAGAAAGAGTGATACATGAGTGGAATACAAGAGTGCTTGTAATAGAAGGCGACAAGCTATGAAAGGTGCTCTCCTTACCTCTCTTTGTTTTCTATCTAACTTCTTTTACATGTTTAGCTAGTCTTTTCTCTCATGACAACTAACTACTAGCCACCAACTGGTCTAACTTCTTATTTTATAATCCACATGAATCTAATAGTCTCCACTTGGCCTTGCTCTTGCAAGAGCCATTGATGGCTCATGATGATGGATCTAACACTCTAACTTCCTAACCACTAACAAGCTAACATTACTTTACTCCATGCTTACATTTAGTTTTGATGGTTTAAGTGTAGCTTGCACTTGTTTTGGTGAGTTGGGTTGTGATGAGTTACATATGGGTCATGCTTTGTAGAGCTCTTGAACTAAGGACTAGTGATGGCCAATGATACATGTGAGGCAACTATCATTAAGAGGTTAGCATGTTGGTGGAGTCATTAGTAGTTAGTAGCCACGAATCTTCTTTCTTTTCACTTTATTTTAGATATAAAAACAAAACTACAAAAAACCATTCTTTTCTATGTTTCCCACTTCTTTGTGTTTCACCGTACTTCACTTTTTTCATTCTTTGTTTCTTTCCTTTTTATTCTTTAAAACTTTGAAGAACCGTTAACATACACGTGAACATACTGTGTAAGCTTCTATCGCCTCCCATCTTTGTGGATTCGACTCGTTTTAGCCTCTATGCTATAATGGAAGTATCGAGGAAGCCAACCACACACTTTAAATATCAATTTCAAAACACACACTTTTTGTGCGCGATTTTTCCCCGATCAAATTTTGGCGCCATTGCCGGGATGGGAACTGTTTGATTTCACATTTTTGTTAACCTTTCTTCTTTATTTTTGGTGTGCAAGTTAAATTTTTTTTAGCATTGCAGAAGTCCACACTTGCTCTTGTGTGATCGGGTAACTTCTTGTATATTCTTACACTCTGCTAATAATTTTTGTTTATATTATTTGTACATTGTAAATAATTTTAAGAATTAAAATACGGTAATTGGATGCTTTAAAACGGTTTAGACATTTGCATCTAGGCACGTGTCAATTTTCATTCAAATATACTGTATTTTATTCTTGTGTTGTTGTGATATTGATAGGAGGTGTACATATTGCATTGCATATAGTTAGGACAAACACTTCAGTGATTTACTCGCTTTTTTGTGTTCATTCTTATCTATATTGCACACTTGCACAAATTAAATTTAAGGGCAAAACCCAAGACAACATAATGTGGGGAAGTCATTACACTCCCCACGCCCAAAAATCACCTCCCCACTCACACAACCCAAACCTAAATAAAATTTGCTAGACGTTGGCCCCTAGGGACATCTGGGACTTATTTAGAAGATTGACCTAAGGAAAAGTTGTTAGAAGTTAATTCTTGTCAAATCGGTATCTAAGATTGGGGAATGAGAGGCGAAACCTTGAAGAATAGTGGTTTGGCATAATTAGGCCCGATGCTCCGGCACTGATACCTCCAACTGATCTTGTCCCTACCTGGCCGATTAACTTGTGGTCAGCTTCGACTATATACCCCCCGTGGACAGTCTAACCAGTTAGGAGTTGTCTAGGTCTAAGTCAACCCTAGCATAGTTTTGTTTTCTTTCTCTTTTTCTTTGTTGTTTGTTTGTTTGTTTGTTGTTCTTTTTGTAAATTGTGATATGGATTTGAATAACAATAATTCTTTCAATCATAATATGAATCCATATTTCACTCCGACCTCATTTGACTCGGATAACTCCAACCCGGCTATGTACAACATGAACCAGCCATATATGCCGAGTTGGGATTATCTGACTCAATATAAGCCATATCCTCAATCATATGACTATAATTTTCAAAATAATTTCAACTCTTCACAGAGTCAATGGGGATTCACCTACCCGCGTCAAATTCTTAACCACCTTGTCCATAATTTTCACAAAGTTCATTCCCTAATTTTTGTTCGTATACTCCTTTTCCTGTTCCACCAACCTGTAACCCTCGGTTCCCGATATACGTATGTCAATACTGATATCTGGTGATGATTTAATCATCCTGATAGTCGGATTGAGGTTATTTCAGCTCAAAATATCATTTTCCATTACTTTGAATTTTTTTTGGATTTTTGGAATATTTTTTAGATTTATTGGAGAAGAATCTCAATTTGGGGTCGATCGGTGTCACGGACTCACTCCGAGATTTTTAATTAATAATAGGAGATGAATTTTAGAGATCTGACTTCACAACAATATTCAGGATGACATCTTCTATTTTGAGAATTTTTGAGAATTTTTTTGAATATTAATAAAGCCAAATAAAAAAATATAAAAAGAAAAACTTTTATTTTTCATCCACAGTTTCGAACCTGCCTCTGATACCAACAAAACCATGTCACACTCCGCTTCTCAAAATACGGAATACAGGTGCGTGACGATGGCCAGCAGATACTCACGAAGAGTGAATCTCTTCCATGAGTACCTTAGGCTGTCAATAACAAGCAGGATAGCAAACATATATGCACATACAACCAAGCATAGGGATAAAATCACATATGTGAAAAACTGAATCATAAACAATATCATCCACTATATCTGAATAAACAAGTCAAGAAGAAAACTGAACTCACCGGAGAACAGCGAAACCAGAATATGATCTACGAACAACTCTCTATACCAGCTTCCTCATCTAAATACTGAAACATAAAATAAAGGTCCGTCAGAAGCGGACTAGCAAGTGATGTTTTATGCCATATATGCAATCAGGCCACATATATGATAATCATCCACGAAATTATCTGAGTAAATAGTCATTGAATCCCTTTCTTTGACTCCATACTTGTACAATCTTTTCTCTGAGAACCCTTGGACCGTCACCCTGATGTGACTCTTCCATCCATGTAGTCTTCATTCCTACTCTGCCCTGCTTGATCATGTCTGTTTAGATTATTCTTCGTTTAGATTGAGAATAGATATATTGAGGATTTAACTTTATTATTTGGATGAAGAAGAATAATTGAGAGAATCTTTGTCGAATTATCTGACAGTTAATTGTATGAGGAATTTTGGATCTGAAACTTTTGAGAAACATGTCTACAAGGGAATCATAGTAAGATGGGGGACTTAAGATAATAATCATGCTTGAATAAAATAATGATCATATTACATTAATATATATTAGATTTGGGAATATGGATCTTGGAGTGATAATCAGATCAATAAACGGAACCATTGCCTTTGGCAAAATATGACTATACCTTGGATCAGATTGTTTGGATTTAGTTCTGAGGTTAGGATCTTAAAGTTTTCAGATCTAAGTTATGCTTTAAGAATATCTATCATAGTTTGATAGTTGTTGAGTTAATCTTATGACCCTTAAGAACATTACAATTGGAATACCTTGATAATTTGAGAATCCTGTGATGTTTTGATTGAGATATCTGAAATTCTTGTTCAATGTGATTAGGATAGATCAAAAGAACTAAAAGAATAAATCTGTGGAATGTGGTTGCTGATAGACCTTAAGGATTTGATTTATAATTGGTGGGAGTGATCTTATCAGATGAATATGACTATAGTAGATCGGGAGACCAAAGTTATATGATCGATTATGAACTCTGGAAAGTCAATTCGATCCCTGGACTTATGGTGATGAATATGTAAGATCATGACTCATGGTTGACTTGGTATTGGGTTATATCATATTGACATGACTATGGATCTGGGATAACCCTATCTCTTGCAGATGCAGCTTTGATTCATATGTCGATGTCTGGCCGAATTTCGAGGACAAAATTCTTTTTATAAGGTGGGTAGGATTGTAACCCTCGATTCCCGATATATGTATGTCAATACTGATATCTGGTGATGATTTAATCATCCTGATAGTCGGATTGAGGTCATTTCAGCTCAAAATATCATTTTCCATTATTTTGAATTTTTTTTGATTTTTGGAATATTTTTGAGATTTATTGGAGAAGAATCTCAATTTGGGGTCGATCGGTGTCACGGACTCACTCCGAGATTTCTAATTAATAATAGGAGATGGATTTTAGAGATCTGACTTCACAACAATATTCAGGATGACATCTTCTATTTTTGAGAATTTTTGAGAATTTTTTTGAATATTAATAAAGCCAAAATAAAAAAATATAAAAAGAAAAACTTTTATTTTTCATCCACAGTTTCGAACCTGGCTCTGATACCAACAAAACCATGTCACACCCCGCTTCCCAAAATACAGAATACAGGTGCGTGACGATGGCCAGCAGATACTCACGAAGAGTGAAATCTCTTCCATGAGTACCTTAGGCTGTCAATAACAAGCAGGATAGCACACATATATGCACATATAACCAAGCACAGGGATAAAATCACATATATGAAAAACTAAATCATAAACAATATCATCCACTATATCTAAATAAACAAGTCAAGAAGAAAACTGAACTCACAGGAGAACAGCGAAACCAGAATATGATCTACGAACAACTCTCTATACCAGCTTCCTGATCTAAATACTGAAAAATAAAATAAAGGTCCGTCCGAAGCGGACTAGAAAGTGTACACGATTCTCTCCTCGTTGACTTTCGTGTCGATTTTAACTCTGTCTCTTAACTATAACTTCTAGATATCATATTTATGATTGTCTATATCATTTGTGATCACGTTTATATCATTATCTTGTTCATGAATCCAAATATATTATTAATCTTTGTATTTCTTGATATAAATAGGTGACCAGGGTTCGTGCGTGCAGCGAGTGAAGAGAGAGAGAAAATTAGGGATTTGTTGTAATTTTTGTTCTAGGTTTTTAGTTCTCTTCTCCTTCCTCCTTGAGTTCTAGACAAATTGAGAGAGAGAGATTTCAGTTTGAGAGCTTGTAATCAAGAGAGTGACACTCTTGAATCAAGGATTCATCAATGAAGCTTTCTTCTTCTCTTTGCAAGACTTGAGTATGCTTTCTTTTCATATGCTTTAATTTCTTGCATTTAATTCTAGTTCTAGTTTAATTGCTTAGATCTTTGTTTTTTATGGAGAATTATAGCTTTGTTATTAGTCTAATGGAGGGCTAAGTTCTTGTTGCATGGCTAGCTAAGACTCACTTAGCTACTACTATCTCTTGGTTGATTGTCTACTTCAATTCTTGCATAATTCTATGTTTCTTGTGAATTCCAATGAAGTATGGTTGTATCCTTTGGTAATGGCTTGTTAGATCTCCATATGAATTATGTGCCTCTTATAAGAGCCTTTGATGAAACATAAGGATGGATCACCAAGGATGTGTCACTTGTGTAGCAAGATCAACTCATGTACTTCAAGCTAACTTTGTAGTTAAGCTATGAATGTTCAAAAGAGTTTTTGATTCTTCTAACCCTAGCACTAATTGAGTACCAAGCCTATAGTTCCTCAATGAACATCTATTAAGAGAGCCTAAGATTCAAGATGAGGCTTCAAGCTAACTAACAACAAAGGAACACTAGTCTTCAACAAGGGAAACAACACTTGAATATGCAAGCTATCTTTAAATTGCCTATGATTCAATATGAGGCAATCTTGCAATCAACATAGAGTTAGTATGTTAGCAATGAGGTGTAGTTAGGCTAGCCATGCATCTTTCTATCAAAAGAGTTTACACACTTTCTTCTAGCATTCTTTTCTTTACATTACACTTCATTCTTTTCATTTCTTTTTCCACAATTTAATTTCTTTTTCCACAATGAACCAATCACCATTTCTTGTACATTTCTTGCAATTGTGTAATTAGCAAGGAAGAGATCTCGTTTCTTTTTCTCACTCATATCGTAAAGCTTCTACGCTAGCTCTCCTTGTGGTTCGACTCGGTATAGCTATATGCTATAGCGAAAGATTGGACAAGGTATATCAATTACATATTTGAAGTGAACAAGATCAAAGGTGAACTCTAAACCTTATCTTTAATACCTAATTCTTGTGCAAGAACTTCACATACCTTGTTGATATCCAACCAATTTTTGGCGCCGTTGCCGGGGAGAGCAACGGTATTTTTAAAAGTGAGAAACTAAACGATATATCTTCTCTGTTGCAGGTACAGGTTGAAGATTCAGAAATTTTTGCACATCAGAAACATACAAGTGGACCTGGGCCCCTGCTCTCGAAAGCAGAGACCAGGATCCCTCCAAAGTGCCGCAGATTCCTGGCTTTTGCCGTAGAATCGCGGCACAGAGGAGTTCACTACTAATCTGTTTTCTGCAGGGCTTTGCTCTCTGCTAATTACTTCTGCTGATATACCTGAAATCTTGTATTCTTCACCTGATATTTGCTAATCAACAGTAAAAAATTTGGTATAAATTGTTAAAAATTGTTTAGACATCTTGCATTATAGGCACGTGTCTTTCAATTACTTTACATTTACTGTTGAAGAGCGCGGGGGACAAGGTACGTACGCATAAGCATATAGACTAAGATTCACTCGTTGTTTGATTTAATTAAGCTTTGAGTGATCTTTGGTTGTTTACATCGTACACTTGCACGAATCAACTCTAAGGGCAAATCCCATAACCAAGATAAGGTGGGGATTTTATCACCCCTTCCTTAGCCCACAAACCATTTTCCCCACGTACTCACAATCCTAAGCTTCTAAATAAAAAATTGCTAGACGTTGGCCCTAGGGACATCCGGACTCATCTAGGAGATTTTCCTACGGGGGAAAAGTGTTGGAAAGTGACTTTTGTAAAATCGGTGTCTAGGAAAGGGGTTGAGGGCCGAAAGCCCGAAGATTGTTGGTTACTTAATTAAGGAACGTCTTCGGACGGAAAACCTCCCAACAACCTTACCCTTCCCTGGCTGATTTGCTTATAGTCAGTGTCTACACTGAACCTCCTGTGGACAATCTATAGTTAGGAGTCGTCTAGGGCAGGAAACTTAGAAGCTTGGATTGATTTTTTTTTTCTTGATTGTTATTTTTCATTTTCCGACTGTGTGAAAGGTGCACGTTGATTGTGTAATTGTATGCGAGAGTGGTATCGAGAACCAATTTCTTCTAGGCTTGTGAGAACTTCTACACTGCCACATACACCACCACTCGACACAATCATGACCAATAACGTGTCGCTGCAGGACAAGTTCTATCCTATCCGCACATCAATTCCTTCTTGTATTCTCCTCCCGACACTAATGACCATAATTTTGAGTTGAAACCTCAGTTCATAAACACTCTTCCACGATTTCATGGATTAGATTCTGAGGATGCTTACGTCTTCATACGAGAGTTTGAAGAAGTATGCCTCATGATGAGGATTTCCCAGTTGACAGAGGATGCTGTAAGACTTAGATTCATCCCGTTTACACTAAAAGATATTGCAAAGAAGTGGCTGTACAGTCTTCCTGTCAGCTCAATCTCTTCATGGGATGAGTTCGTTAAGGTCTTCCTTAAAAAATTCTATCCTATCCATAAAACAGCCCTCATGCGTAAGAATATAATGCAATTCAAACAAGAACCCAATGAGCCGTTCTGGAAGTACTTTGAGCACTTTAAGGACCTAGTAGCCCTGTGTCCCCATCATGGTATAGAGAAATGGCGCCAATGCCAGATTATCTATGATGGACTAGACTATCAGACTAAGACTCTCCTTGAAACTATGTGTCAAGGAGAATTTCTTAAAAAGGATGAAGACCAGGGTTGGGACCTTTTTGAGGCTCTAGCGGAGAAAACTATCCAGTGGGAATCCTGCTCTGAGAAACCCACACCAACAACTTCCAGAACTGGTTTACATTCTATAGGATCCTCGATAGCTGCAGAGGCTAAGATAACTCAGTTGATGAAGAGGATTGAATTGCTAGAATCCAGGGAAAATTCTGTTGTTAGTCAAGTCAGCCCATCATCAGTAGCTAGCCCATCATCTATGGCTAGCCCTGCACCTATAATCCACCCGGGTTGTACTTACTGCCATGATTTGAATCATGTGTTGGAAGAGTGTCCAGTGTATTACTCTCAAAATTTTCAGGAGAATACGAATGCCATGAACACCAGACCCACCTACAATCCTTACTCCAAAACTTATAATCCTGGATGGCGAAACCATCCGAACTTCTCTTGGAGTCAGTCTGGCCCTGAGCAGCCGAGACAACCATTTCCACATCAACAATACCCTGCTCAGGCACATCCACCGATTTACCACCAAAACCCACCAAATTTCAATTCATATCATAGTCCACCCAGATTCCAACCATATCAAAATTCTGTGCCATATCAAGCTAATTTTCAACCCCAGTATCAACAACAACAACAGCATCAACCACCCAATCCTTCAGATAAGAAAATTTCCGAATTGGAGAAAATGATTGAAACCTTGTCGAAAACCCAAGCAGCTATGATGAACAATCAGCAGCAGGATATGAATAAACTGCAAATCCAAATAGGACAGTTGGCTAATTCCCTAACTGAAAGGCAAAAAGGAATGCTGCCTAGCCAACCTGTGCCTAATCCCAAAGCTCATTTTCCTCTGCATGAAGTTGAAAACTCGGGACCCAGCCAAAGCCAATGCCAAGCCATTCATATCCTTAGGTCTGGGAAACATATAGACAATAAGGTTTCAAATCAGTCTCCAAAATCTGTGCCAATACCACCACCTTCTGTTCCAATCCAACCCATGCAAAATAGTTCTTCTTCGAGTTCACAACCATCCACATCCCAGTCTAAAGGAAAAGAGAAAGTTGATGAGCAAACATATAAGCCTGTTGTACCCTTTCCAAACAGGCTCAATAATCATAAGAATAATGCTCACATGGAGAAGATAAGAGAGATATTTAACCAAGTACAAATCAATGTCCCTCTCTTAGATGCTATTCAACAGGTCCCATCATACGCCAAGTTTCTGAAAGAGATGTGTACTAAGAAGAGAAAGGCAAATGTCCCTAAGAAAGTCTTTTTGGCTTCCAACCTGAGTGAATTGCTTAATGGTCCAATCCCTGTAAAGTACAAAGATCCAGGGAGCCCTACCATTTCTTGTATCATAGGGCAGACCACTGTAAATAGGGCTTTGCTAGACTTGGGCGCAAGCATCAATCTTCTTCCCTTTTCCGTATACCAGCAGTTAGGGTTAGGCAATCTTCGTCCAACCCAGATGACCATACAGTTGGCTGACCGCTCTGTAAAGATTCCCAAGGGGGAGATTACAGATGTTTTGATACGGGTCGGGGAATTCATTTACCCCGTGGACTTTGTCGTTCTTGAGACACAACCCGTACACAATCACAGAGCGCAGACACCTGTCATTCTAGGACGTCCTTTCTTAGCCACCGCTAATGCGATCATCAACTGCCGAAATGGATCAATGCGGCTGACGTTCGGAGATATGACGAAGGAGGTGAATGTCTTCCATCTGGGGAAGCAGCCAAGGGATGTGGAACATGAGTCTTTTGATGTAAACTTGATAGAGGGATTAACCAGCGAACACGTGGAGGAGATGGAATATGAATCTGAAGAGGAATTTGAGTTAGAATCTGATGACCTAACTCTTGATCAAATTGTTGAAAGGACTACTAATTCTACCCCTATTCTTCCCTTGCACCATGAGCAATCATTGATAGATCCAGTCCCTTCTACTGAGCTTAAGGTTCTTCCCGACCATCTCAAGTACAAGTACTTGGGTGAGAAAGAGTCCTTTCCTGTTATCATTGCATCCAATCTCACGGAACAACAAGAAGAGGACCTTCTGAAAGTGCTAAGGGAAAATAGAGAAGCCATTGGTTGGACCATGGCTGATATTAAGGGATTAGTCCTACTATTGTCCAACATAGGATTCACTTAACGGAAGATGCCAAGCCTAAACGAGACCCACAGCGTCGACTTAACCCTATTATGCAAGAAGCTGTTAGAGCTGAGATATTGAAACTATTAGACAATGGGATTATTTATCCCATATCTGATAGTCAATAGGTAAGTCCTGTTCACGCTGTGCCTAAGAAAGCTGGCTTTACTATTGTGGAGAATGAGAATAAAGAATTAATACAAACACGTCTTCCAACGAAGATTCGAGTTTGTATTGATTACAGGAAACTAAATAGTGCCACACGTAAAGACCACTTCCCACTTCCGTTTATTGATCAGATGCTGGAGAGATTGGCGGGGCACGAGTATTACTGTTTCCTGGATGGATATTCAGGATATAATCAGATCCCAATTGCTCCCGAGGACCAAGATAAGACAACCTTCACCTGTCCGTTTGGAACATTTGCATACCGAAGGATGCCCTTCGGCCTTTGCAATGCTCCAGCAACGTTTCAACGTTGCATGTTGAGCCTGTTCTCGGACATGGTGGAGAAATTTTTAGAAATTTTTATGGATGACTTTTCGATATATAGGGATTCATTTGAGCAGTGCTTGTACCATCTGAAGTTGGTTTTGCAACGATGCACGGAAAAGAATTTGACACTTAATTGGGAAAAGTGTCATTTCATGGTCAAGCACGGAATTGTACTGGGACACAAGATATCAAGAATAGGAATCGAGGTTGACAAGTCGAAGGTGGAGGTTATTACCAAGCTCACTGAACCACAATGTTTAAAAGACATTAGATCTTTCTTAGGGCATGCTGGTTTCTATAGGAGATTCATTCAAGGGTTTAGCAACATTGCGAGACCTTTGACAAATCTCCTAGGAAAAGATGTACCCTTCATTTTGATGAGGAATGTCACAAATCATGGAAAGAGCTTAAGGATAGACTTGTCTCTGCGCCGATCATCTCTGCACCAGACTGGACCAAACCGTTTGAGATCATGTGTGACGCCTCTGACTTTGCTATAGGCGCTGTTTTAGGACAGCGTATTGATAATAGGCAGCACGTGATCTATTATGCTAGCAGAACGCTAAACGATGCCCACTCAATTACACGACCACTGAAAAGGAATTTTTAGCAGTTGTTTTTTTTCGTTGGAGAAATTTCGACAATATCTGCTAGGGTCCAGGACCATAATTTTTACTGATCACTCCGCCCTGAGGTACTTGATGCAAAAGAAGGACGCTAAGGCAAGATTGATTCGATGGATCCTTCTTTTGCAAGAGCTTGACTTGGAGATAAAAGATAAAAAGGGCGTTGAGAACGTGGTTGCGGATCATTTGTCAAGAATCCCGAACGCACCTCATGAGAAAATACCGATTAATGAAGACTTTCCTGACGAGCACATTCTCGAGATACGTGGAGAGCCCTGGTATGCCGATATAGTGAATTACCTGGCTACCAGGCAAATTCCTTCCCATTGGTCAGGACAAGACAAACATCGTTTCCTGAGACAAATGCGGTTCTTCTTTTGGGATGAACCGTATTTATTTAAGTACTGTCCTGACCAAATTATACGGAGATGCCTTCCAGAGGATGAACATCAGAGTGTTTTGACATTCTGTCACAAGTTAGCTTGCGGTGGACACTTTGGTCCACGGAAACTGCGGAAAAAGTGCTTCAGAGTGGATTCTATTGGCCCACTCTCTTTAAGGATGCCTATACCTTTTGCAAGCTTTGTGATAGATGTCAAATGACGGGTCGTATTACACAAAGAAACATGATGCCCCTCACACCCATCTTGGAAGTCGAAATTTTCGACCTCTGGGGCATCGATTTTATGGGACCCTTTCCTCTGTCCTACGGTAACCAATACATCTTGGTAGCCGTAGATTATGTTTCTAAGTGGGCTGAAGCGATTCCTACACGGACAAATGACAACCAAGTTGTCATTAAGTTTTTAAGAGAGAACATCATTTCGCGTTTCGGAGCCCCCGTGCGATACTGAGCGACAATGGGAGTCATTTCTGCAATAGGGCTTTTGAAGCCTTGATGCGAAAATACTCTATTACTCATAAACTATCCACGGCTTATCATCCTCAAACCAATGGGCAAGTTGAGGTAACAAACAGACAGATAAAACTCATTCTGGAGAAAACTGTAGGACAGAATCGTAAGGATTGGTCCATCAAACTGACTGATGCCTTATGGGCATACAGGACCGCTTACAAGACTGTCCTCGGTATGTCTCCGTACAGAGTTATATTTGGAAAACCATGTCATTTGCCCGTTGAGTTAGAACACCGTGCACTATGGGCTTTAAAGCAGCTGAATCTAGATCTGGATAAAGCTGGTGTTCTAAGGAAGCTGCAGCTATCCGAGCTTGAAGAGTTACGAAACGAGGTATACGATAACGCTCGGATCACGAAGAACAGAACCAAGCTATTTCACGATAGATCCATTCACAGGAAAATCTTTGTTCCTGGACAGAAGGTTCTGTTATACAATTCAAGACTCCACCTTTTCCCTGGCAAGTTGAGGACCAGGTGGTCAGGGCCATTTATTGTTCAAACTGTCTTCTCTCATGGTGCAGTCGAGATTCTTGACCCAACTAATGGCAACAAATTTACTGTTAACGGTCAACGTCTCAAGCCATTTTTTACCACGGAAGATATGTGACACGAAGTTCACGAATTGGGTCTTTGTGACCCAGTTTATTTGTGACATTTTCATCTGTATAGTTCCCTGCATACTTTCCTGAATATCATTTTGGGGTCCACATTCGTAAATACTTTTCTTTTACACTTTTTGTAAATACAATTTTTTTTTTTTAGGATTTTTTGCTTATTTTAGTTTCACATTCCTAAGAATTCTCTTTCCTTAGGATTCTTTTTCAAATTCCTTTGACCAAAGGTTGTAATATTACCTTTGACCTAGGGATATTTTTGGAAGTCCCTTTTTACCTACCCCTATAAAAACACTCTTTACTTGCCTCTTCTCCCTCAAACGCCGAATCCCTTCAGATCTGAGAAGCCTCTTCCAAACCCGACCTCTGTCAAAATTCCCTTCCCCAGATTCTTCAACTCTGCCGCAAAAACCCTTTCCTGGCCGCAGATCCACTGCATTCCGGCCATCTCTCGTGTTCAGAAAAAGTCTGCTCGGCCGATTTCCTCTGCTGGTTGTAGATCCAGAATAACTTTTTCAACCTCTTTCCCGAGTGCCTTCTGCACTGCTGTTTGGATTTCCCCCCAGATCTCCGGGGGTGGTTTGCAACTTTCTCTCTCTAAATCCTTTGTGTTACAATTCCTTAGCATAGATGGCACCAAATTTGTATGCGGAAAGAGATTTTTCAGTGCTATTGAATGATAGTATGGGATATGGACATATTTTAGTGGATAGGATACGTTCATGGAGTTGGTATTCATTAGTCTATGATAATAACGACTATGATGTGTATTATTGCCCCGAGCTTGTCACGACATTTTACAATGCAATTGATTATGCATCTGTGCACCATGACACGTACCAATTTGTATCGCACATGCCATTCGGTGACATCTTTGTCACCATTCCACTTATTGCAGAATGCACAAATGTCCCCAGTTATCCCCACCACAGCGAACCCCTACCATTGATCGATTACATGCCTATCATGGGGGCTCGCTGTACAATTCAGGATCGTGGGCTCAAAGCCAACACGACCTTTCGAAATGTTCATTGCGTTGGACGATGGGTCCAACGCAACATTTTTGGAATTGAGCACCAATCTTCCTTCAACAGGCCCGTGTTACAAGTAATTCATGATTTAATGACACAAAACCACACGGTCTGTTTAAATAGGGCTATCTTCCGTGCTATTATTGACAACTCCTCCCGCACTCGGGGAGCAAAGCATTCTCATGCCATACTAATCACACGTCTGTGTAGACATTTCCTATCAGATGCTGTCTTTAATTCATTTGACCAAGTGCCTGTTACTATAGAGAGACCCACAAGTTCTTATAATAGCTGCTTGCACGCACTCTGGACACCTAGTGCACAGCTAGAGGATTTACCTGTGGAGTCTTCCTCGGAGGAGAGTTTGGAGGAAAGAGATGACCCACAGTTTTGGAGGCAGGAGCCCCCCACCGATACACGTTCCTTCATGTCCACCATCTGGAAGGGCATGAAGAAGATTTTTAAGGGGCAGGTGAGGTTGAGGAAGAAGGTGGAGGAGGAATCATCCAGGTTATCCTCCAGGTTAGATGATATTGAGGCGACGTTGAGGAGGACACAGTCGGCAGGACCCAGTACTACTGCGGGTCCAAAGAGGAGGAGGGAGTGACTTTTTACCTTACCTATTTCATGCATCATTTTTATCTTGCATACATTGAGGACAATGCATGAGATAGGTATGGGGGGGTATGTACTAACATAGGATTTTTTTATCTTTTTTATAGGATTTTTATTTTTTAGGTCTTCCATTTTATTTTAGATTTTATCTTTTCTTTTAGATTTTCCACTTTCTTTTTAGATTTGACTTTTCTTTTAGAAAAATAAAAAAAATAATAAATATAAAAAAAACTTTTTGAAATAAGAGACAAAGTTTTGATCTATTTTTAAGAAAATTAAGATGTATCTTAGAAATTAAGAAAGCCTTAATTATGACATCTTAAACCTAGTTGAAATAATAGATCTTGTTTGAAATTATAGGATAAGTAAGTAAAATTGGGGAGATATTTTTATCTTGAATTAAGCCTTAGATAGTAAGCACTTCACACTTACACAATTTTTTGGGATGGAAACAAAGACCTAAAATGCCATAAAAAAATATATATAAAAAAAAAAAGAAAAGAATAAAACGTCACTTATTAAGCTGGATAACTATGCCTCAAGAAGCATGGTTACTCACGCCTAACGGTGATCTCACTTATTAAGCTGGATAATTGTGCCTCAAGAAGCATGGTTATTCACGCCTAACAGTGATCAAAAAGAATAATCCCCTTTAGTTTTGTGGCCTTTTTCACTCGAGTCCTTTAACCCGAGGGATGTTTTCTCATCTGATGCCCTAGAACCATCTGGTTTGGGAGTCATCGGTTATAGGCTCGCTACATGAGTGAACTAGAAAGCCTAAGAAAACTAAGGGAAGAAAAAAAAAAGAGAGAGAATAAATAAATGGCTTTATGGTTAGAGTTGAAATCCCAGAAATTTTCACTGAACACGGTGTGTATACTATCTAGGTTTTATGAAAGATAAAATATTCAATCCAATTTTGAATTCTTACCTTAATTAAGAATAAGATCTTGCATGGAGACTAAGTTTAAGGAAGAATGATTATAGGTGGACTTATGACCTTAGATCACTTATATTTTTGCAAAAATAGTTCGAAAACATGTCTCTCTTTCAAAATGCATTTTCAAAACACTAACATTTGTTTTCTTTTTTATGGATTTTGTGGGTGCAATCCGCTGAAAACCCTCAGGAGACAACACTCCTCCTCTAGGGTAACCTAGAGGTTTAACGGCTTGTTGCACATGCTCAGTGCAATCGTGTCACCTACGAAAGTGGTGTAATAATTAGTTAGGATTTTATTTTTTCTTTTTCTTTCATTTTTGCTCGAGGACGAGCAAAAGCTAGGCATGGGGGTGTGATTGTTACACATATTTGCATTTTATACCACCTTTATACCTTGCATATTGTATATTAAATGTGATTTTTAATCCCTAGTTTCTCTATTTTTGCAGATCCACACTTTAAAGAGAAGAAGTCATTAACCACTTTAATTAGTGATAATTAAAGGGGTTAAATCAAAAAGAGCCAAAAAGATCAAATCAGATCTCACCAAGATCTGCGCGCCAATTGGAGAATCCAAGTAGTCCACGTGGCTAACTACCCAACTACCAAATCCCACCAGAAAATCTGGGCCCAACGGCCCAGATTCTGCCGCAGATTCCGGGATTTTCCCGCGTATCTGCGGCAGTTGAGAGGCCGTTGGGGCCCGGATTTTGTGGCAACCACCAAGGCTCCAGAAGCTTCCAAAAATGTCTATAAATAGGTGACCAGGGTTCGTGCGTGCAGCGAGTGAAGAGAGAGAGAAAATTAGGGATTTGTTGTAATTTTTGTTCTAGGTTTTTAGTTCTCTTCTCCTTCCTCCTTGAGTTCTAGACAAATTGAGAGAGAGATTTCAGTTTGAGAGCTTGTAATCAAGAGAGTGACACTCTTGAATCAAGGATTCATCTATGAAGCTTTCTTCTTCTCTTTGCAAGACTTGAGTATGCTTTCTTTTCATATGCTTTAATTTCTTGCATTTAATTCTAGTTCTAGTTTAATTGCTTAGATCTTTGTTTTTTATGGAGAATTATAGCTTTGTTATTAGTCTAATGGAGGCTAAGTTCTTGTTGCATGGCTAGCTAAGACTCACTTAGCTACTACTATCTCTTGGTTGATTGTCTACTTCAATTCTTGCATAATTCTATGTTTCTTGTGAATTCCAATGAAGTATGGTTGTATCCTTTGGTAATGGCTTGTTAGATCTCCATATGAATTATGTGCCTCTTATAAGAGCCTTTGATGAAACATAAGGATGGATCACCAAGGATGTGTCACTTGTGTAGCAAGATCAACTCATGTACTTCAAGCTAACTTTGTAGTTAAGCTATGAATGTTCAAAAGAGTTTTTGATTCTTCTAACCCTAGCACTAATTGAGTACCAAGCCTATAGTTCCTCAATGAACATCTATTAAGAGAGCCTAAGATTCAAGATGAGGCTTCAAGCTAACTAACAACAAAGGAACACTAGTCTTCAACAAGGGAAACAACACTTGAACATGCAAGCTATCTTTAAATTGCCTATGATTCAATATGAGGCAATCTTGCAATCAACATAGAGTTAGTATGTTAGCAATGAGGTGTAGTTAGGCTAGCCATGCATCTTTCTATCAAAAGAGTTTACACACTTTCTTCTAGCATTCTTTTCTTTACATTACACTTCATTCTTTTCATTTCTTTTTCCACAATTTAATTTCTTTTTCCACAATGAACCAATCACCATTTCTTGTACATTTCTTGCAATTGTGTAATTAGCAAGGAAGAGATCTCGTTTCTTTTTCTCACTCATATCGTAAAGCTTCTACGCTAGCTCTCCTTGTGGTTCGACTCGGTATAGCTATATGCTATAGCGAAAGATTGGACAAGGTATATCAATTACATATTTGAAGTGAACAAGATCAAAGGTGAACTCTAAACCTTATCTTTAATACCTAATTCTTGTGCAAGAACTTCACATACCTTGTTGATATCCAACCAATCAGCTCTTCTAGGTCAATGGCTATGATATAGGCTTTTAATTACAATTAAATGGTGATTTAGGGTCTTCTTCTTCATTGCACACCATGGACCTAAAATCAAGCAAGCAAAGCTTTATTAGTAGAATTTTATACCAATAAATATGCAGATGTGATAAAAAATATGCAAAATTAGAGACTGATCATCAGGGTAGGACTCGTATAGGCTGTTGACTCACTCGAGCAGCCGTCAAGGTGCAAAACCTGTCTAGGCTGACTCCGAGCAGTCATAGTGGGCGAGTCCCCATCTTTTAGGGAGCTCCCCGAGCGATAGCCACGGGGCTGTTACTCCCTTGTAACCGTCAGGATAGGACCCGTATAAATTATTGACTCACTCGAGTGGTCGTCAAGGTGAAAGCCTGTCTAGGCTGACTCTGAGCAGTCATAGTAGGCGAGTCTCCATCATTCAGGGGGCTCCCTGAGGGATAGATGCGGGGGTTGTTATTCTCTTGTATCTGTCAAGGTAGGACCCATATAGGTTGTTGACTCACTCGATTAGCCGTCAAGATAAAAAACTGTTTAGGCTGACTCCGAGTAGTCATAGTGGGTGAGTATTCCTCTTTTAGGGGGCTCCCCGAGGGATAGCTGCGGGGAATGTTATTCTCTTGTCGCCATCAAGGTCAAGGTAAGACCTTTATAGACTGTTGACTCGCTCGAGTGGCCGTCAAGGTGAAAACCTATCTAGGCTGACTCCAAGCAGTCATAGTAAGGGAGTCCCCCTTTTTCAAGGAGCTTCCTGAGGGAGCCACGGGGTTGTTATTTCCTTGTAGCCATCAGGATAGGACCTGTATAGGCTATTGACTCACTCGAGTGGCCTTCAAGGTAAAAACCTGTCTAGGCTGACTCCGAGCAGTCATAGTAGGTGTGTCCCCATCTTTCAGGGGCTCACCGAGGGATAGCCACATGGTTTGTTTTCCTTGTAGTCGTCAGGGTAGGACTCCTATAGGCTGTTGACTCACTCGAGTGGCCGTCAAGGTGAAAATATGTCTAGGCTGACTCCAAACAGTCATAGTGGGCGAGTCCCTGACTTTCAGTTGGCTCCCTGAGGGATAGCCGAGGGGGCTGTTTTTCCCTTATAGCCGTCACGATAAGACCTCTATAGGCTATTGAATCCCTCAAGTGGCTGTCAAGGTGAAAATCTGTCTAGGCTAACTCTGAGCAGTCATGGTAGGCGAGTCCCCATCTTTCAAGGAGCTCCCCGAGGGATATGAGGGAGCTGATATTCCCTTGTAG
The DNA here is from genome assembly GCA_038442645.1 of Agave tequilana. Taxonomy (NCBI): domain Eukaryota; kingdom Viridiplantae; phylum Streptophyta; class Magnoliopsida; order Asparagales; family Asparagaceae; genus Agave; species Agave tequilana. The sequence goes on from JAVJIF010007928.1 coordinate 184,282, forward strand.
CCATCAGGGTAGGATCCGTATAGACTTTGAGTGTGCTTGTCATACATGGAGAAGTATTTGACATGAAAATAGAGATCCTGCATAATTTTATTTGATATTACATAGTTTTACACATATTATTGCTTCTGATGTGAAGAAATCTGTTACCTATGTAATGCCCTGATCCTACGGGTACGTAGACGTTACTGCGATGTACATACGTAGGTCGAAAATACCCTCACATATATACGCTAAGCATCAACATAGACAAGAAACAGAATACAGAGGTACGTGGTGCATTATACATTCCAACATATGAGTACAATTACAAAGTTATCACAGGATGTGACATAATATTACATCATCGATAGGCGCAATTGTGAGAATATAAAGAGATATATAAGTATGAACAGTACAAAGACGCTCACGAGTCACAAAAGGAAAACTCGAGAGCCGAGCAGGGAGCCTGGAAGGACTGGGTCTCAGACTGTCTGTCGATGATCCAAGCTACAGCTGCGAATCTCTGATCGGTAACTGGGGGAATCTACAAGCTCCAAGTTTCAGGTCTAGACATGAGGATCCAAGGGAGTAAGAAACTCCCCAACAAGTGGTGTGGTGAATGCCAAGTGATGTACAGGGACAAGCACACGTGTATCGATAAATCCGAATCAACGGGCATGTATTGAAAATCATGCCTTGAGCACATGGATACAGAAGAAGGTAGAGAGATAATACAAGCAGGGAACATGCATGGTATATGATTGAGACAAGAAATTGTAATAAAGAAAAAGGTTAAGAGTTAGAAAGTCTCGTTTCAATTCTATCCGCTGCAGAAGGGCCAAAGCGGGTCGATCCACAGGGAAGGTACGATGCAAGCGTTTCGGACGATTTCTCTGTATTACTTAGAACGAAATAAAAGAGAGTGATTAGATTTGAATGATTTGATTGGAGATATGCAGTTTACTAATTTTCTACCACAACCCATAGTGCAAGTCTTGAAAAGTAAATATCATTTTGAAACAAGTAAAATCTATCCTAGGTTATTAATAGAAATTCAAGCAAGATAAATGATATTAGAATCTAACTAGTGTGCATTAATAAAATTCAACAAGTGTTCATTCTAACTTTTAAGTATAGCATAAGAAAAGGCTTAACTTAAAGTTATGCTATCAAAGTTCTTAAGTATGAATTTATGAAGAATAGTTTAGAAGTGTAACCTAGATTAGAAAAACTAACTATCAATTAATCTTCAAGAAAACTGTTTTATGAAGATTCACCTAGAGGGGGGGTGAATAAGTGATGGCTAATCTAATGGTCACTTAATGATGAATTATGCAAATAATGCGGAAGCTAAAAAACAATTATGACCAAATTAAATTTTTACACTATACACTATGTATAACACAAGAGTGTTGCCGAATTCCCCGTGAATGGCTCTGGACAAACTCCTCTAGATTCCCCTTGAATGGGTTGAGGTGCCGCGTTGGCTCTCTTGGTTGAATACAAGTGTTAGCAACAATCCCACGCAAGTATATATATCAATTATGCACACAACATATATCAAGCATGTAAATGTAAAGACAATATAAACTATGCAAGATATAAAGGAGATAGAGAGAGAGAGAGATGGCAATCGCAAACACAAGGGTATGTTTCGAGGTTCGAGCACACTTGCTCTACATCCCCGCCTTCGACACACGAAGGATTTCCACTATGCAAGATCCCAATGGATCTCTCCTCGGTGCCGCAACACCTACAAGCCCTCGGACTCCCTAGTCCCGTACACATGCAAGCTCACTAGCTCGCCGAGGCCGCACCTCAAATCACCGAGTTCACACAAGAACTCTAAACCCCACGAGCACACTTGCCCGTCTCTTCAAAATACAAGGATGAAATCTTTGGTGATCTACAACACTTTGATCACCAATTACAAACTCTCACAACACAACCTATGGATAGATAAGGCAATGGATAGCTCAAGTGATTGTGAGAAAGCAAGGAAAGAACTATGGTGAAAAACTCAAGAAATCTCTTTTAACACTCTTTATAAAATCTTCCCTTTAGATAGGAAATATTTGCTCACTATTTTGTGGAGAAAACTCTTCTGAAAGTATGGGAAAAACTGGCTCTAAAGGTCTCCAAAATCTTGTGTCAAAACAATGACAAGACCCCCAATTTATAGGCTGCTAGAAAACTAGCCGTTGGGATCTGTCAGTACTGCCGGTCGACCGGCCCGGTCGACCGCCAACGGTCAGATTTCTGACCGTTGGAGCCACGGTCGACCGGTGCGGTCGACCGAACTTTCCAGAGAGCACTGCTCTCTGGAGCGGTCGACCGGCACGGTCGACCGTCCACCAGTACACAAAGGCGTGCACGTTTGTGCACGTCGGTCGACCGACCCGGTCGACCGACTTCAGGGTTAGTCGACTTATAAGCTAGTATAAGTCGACTAGCTGAAGCCTGAAACAGTTTTCTGGGATTAAAAAGTTTGTCTTTTTAACTCATATAAAATCCCATAAAATACTTAAAAATCTACAAAAATAGTTTTACCAATATACTTTGATATACAAACATGCTTGCACAAAATCAAGGCATGTTATAAAAGATTGGACTATTTTAGTAACTTGAAAATATTTGGCTCAAGATAAAAACTATATTTTCCAAAATAATATTTTTCCAAAACATGTTTTTCCAAATCTTCATCAAATACAAAAACAAGATATACTTTTAAAGCATAGTGTGTATGGATATGATCCACTACATAATCATGGTGAAATATCTATGTTTTTGACATTAAGCTCAAAACTTGATTTTGGATAAAAGATATGTATATATGAAAATACCAAAATCCAAATAGTATTTTGTCACAAAGAAAAATCTTTTCTAAACTACAAAATCTTTTATGAAAAGACAAGTAAATCAAGAGTGTGTGTGTGATATATACTTGAGCAATCCACCAACTATCTATCCTTTACATTTTTAACTAAAACAAAAAACAAAATCTTATACCTAGACACAAGTCTTCATCTTCTTGAAGTCTTCACTTGAAGGCTTCTCATCTTCTTGACTTGGTCCAAGCTTGATCCAAAGCTCCTTGGATCACACCGTGCTAGCTCCAAATCTTGATATTTTGTCCTTTGTTGAGCTATGCACCTACTAAGATCTTGATAATGAATCTGTCACTAATTAAACAAAAGATTTAAACACAAGATCATTAGTAAACATAACTTAATGAGTTGATCATCATCAAAACTAGGGTGATAGGCCTTTGGGCCAACAATCTCCCCTTTTTGATGATGACAAAACTCATGAGGTTATATATGCATGGATTAAAGTAAAGCTTCAAGGAAGCTCCCCCTTAACTCATGCATAACACAAAATAATAAATATATGCAATGAAGCTCATGAACATGTATGCAAATGATGGAGATGAAACAAAGTAAATCTTTTCTCCTATTTGCAAAACAAAACATATATGCATAAATAACAAGGAAGACAAATACTACTCCCCCTTAAGCAATGAAAACATGCATATATACTCAAATACTTCTCCCCCTTTTTGTCAATCATCAACAAAGGGTTCAAAGTAAAATCAAATCAAACAAATTTTCTCCCCCTTTTTGTCAAAAACAAAAAGATCAAGAAGGGTAATACAAGTCAATCAATAAAGATTTATATGCGATATACATCCATGAAGAGGAAGACGCTAAGTTAGCTTCCCTACACATATGCATTACATGAAGAAGGGATGACAAGCCCTAACTCACATAACACATATTATGTAATGCATAAGAGGAGATGTGAAGCTCCCCCTACACACGTATATCATATAAAGAAGAGTTGTCAAGCTCCTCAATTTATAATATACTCAACATGAATCTATATGTAAGAGAGATGTTAAGCTCTCCTTGCATATAGGAAATACAAATCAAAAATTTGAATCTTTCTTTATCAAAACAAATTTTGAACTTTTATCAAGAAACACATTTTGAGATATCAAATCAACATATATTTATTTTGATATCAATCTTGAAAACATATTGCATATGCTTTAAGAACAATTGAAAGTTAAATTAAGCTTAGCAAATAGATCCCATATATGTATGAAAAGATAATACCAATAGAAATTGATATAATTTAAATTTGAAAGCATACATACATATAATCAAAACATGAGTATATAAAAATCATATTGATACCAATTGAAAATATCCAATGATACCAATTGAAGAGTAAGCTTATCATATACTCTACCATATGAAGAGATTGCACTAGTTAATATGAAAATGTTTTAAAACTAGTACGAAATCCTTCAAGCAAGGAATAAGGCAAAAATGAAATGTCAATAAATCTCAATATTCCTTTAAATCATCACACATTTATATTTCAAGATATATGTATGTTTTGACAACACAATAAGTATACATACATATCTCATAAACACAATTGAGTCCATATAAATAGATTTGCATTAAAGGCAAATGACTCAAGAGGTATACATGTATATCTTAAAGTTTGGCAAAATACACATATACATGAAATGAAAAACACATGATCATAAATCAAATCCAAAAAGTGGGAATATAAGTTTAAAAATGTATGTATTATCAAAACCAAGCAATACAAGTACATTTCATGGGTTCAAATAAGCATTCAAGCACAAATATAAATAGATTTATTTGTGGCCAACGATATGTACAAGTATAAATCCTAGTGTTGACAAAACTAACATATAAACTAATATTCAAATCATGAAGCATCAAATTTTGAGAAAGATAGAATCATGTGTCAATCTCAAAAAAATTATTTGAAGAATAAATAACTAGTATAAATTGTTTTTAGAAAACTAGTTAAAGATCCTTCAAATATATCAAATCTTATGTTTTTCATAAACATAACTAGATACACAAAAATTTAAGCACTCATGGTCTATAAAGCTCAAAAATGATTTTAACAAAAGTGTGAGTGCTAAACGATCATGTAAATAGCATTTTTATGAAAATAGTCAATGAAGCTCATAAGTCACATTTTTAACAAAAACACGAAAAATCATTTTTAGTCAAAACACTAATCTTCATAGTATATGTATGATTAATCCAATCCTAACAATACACATACATATCCCAAATCTAAAAGAGTCTATTAATGATGTTTGCATGAAGGCAAGAGACTCACGGGTATACATGTATATTTATTAGATTTGAATTTAAAATACGTATACATGAAGTAAAGCATAAAAATTGGCAAAGCATGTATAAATGAGAATCATCAAAACTAGTCTATACATATGCATATAGTGGGTACAAATGAGCATGAAGAGTGAATGTATATGAATCAATTTGATACTCACTAAGTGTACATGTATAAAAGCAAGTTTGACACATTCTACATCTAAGCATGTAAATACCACATGAAGCACATACAATACAAAACATGAACATGCTATGAATATTATGAAAATAAAGCATGTATTTCAAAGTAGGAGTTTAGAAATTGTTACCAACTCCAAAGCTCCAAATATGGTGGTCTTTCCACCAAAGCTCCTTGATAGCGATGCATCCAAAAGTATATCCATCAAGTCTATTGCATCCACTACCAAGGCACCAATCCTCTCACGTTTTGTGAGAGCCCTCACCTACATCAAAAGCAAATGGTGGGGGTTTTGGTACCCATATTTTCTTGGGTCCTTTGAGGTTAGTCTTGTAAGGAACCCAAACATTTTTATAATTAGCAAAATTTAGAGAATTAATATTATCATAACAAAACTTTGCTAAATGGCCTTTGCGGCCACAATGTGTACAAATGTACACCTTAGTATGCTTATGAGTGTGGGTGTTAGCATGGTGTGCATCATAAGCATGATGTGGATGAGCATGAACATGTGGAGTTTTTTTCTTAGAAAACATGGACTCCAATTTAGTATGATTGAATGCACATGTGCTCAAATTAGAGCTCAAACTATCTATTTTATTTTTCAACATATTTATCTCATTAGAGGTGGCATGTAAAGCATGATGAGATAAAGAATCATTTTTCTTTTTCTTTTTAGAAACAAATTCCTTTTCTTTTTCAACAAATTTTCTTTTCAAAGTAATATTCTTGAAAAACAACTTCTTTTTGTTTTTCCACCAAATCAATCTTGTTTTTCAAAGTATTGTTTCCTTCACATAAATCATTCAATTTTGAAAATAAGGAAACATTTTCATTTTTCAAATCTTTGTTTTCTTTTTCTAAGCATGCCATTTTATTTTCTAATGAATCTTTTTCATCAAGCATGGCATCAAAATTCTTTTTCAAATTCTTATTATCTTTCTTAAGTATGTCATATTTTTCAAGAATAGTTTGACAAAATGAAGTGAGTTCATCATATGACATGTCCTCATCATCGGATTCGGAGTTTACCTCAAGGGGGTTATCCCCTTGGACCATGTAGCACTTGTTGGAGGTGTCACTTCCAACATCCGAGTCACTCCCCGCATAGTATAGATCTTTTTCGCCGAGGGAGGTGATGATGTTCCATACTACAAAAGCCGATTCAACATTAGAAACTCTAGATAAATAATCATCATTTAGGGTAGATCTTAAAGCATTAAGGGCTTTTGCATTAGCCTCAAAATTCTTACCATCTAAATAATATGCATTATTAGTAGTGGCAAGATATACATGAATGCCTAAGGCTTTGAGGTACAAGGACATCTTCACCTTCCATATATGGATGTTAACAATGTCAAATATGGGTGGTGACATGAAGTCCATGGTGTGTGTACAAATATTGTGATTAGCCTAAAAATGAGGATCTTTAACTCTAGGTTGTTAGACCCAAATCAGAGTACCAAGCTCTGATACCAATTGAAGATTCACCTAGAGGGGGGGTGAATAGGTGATGGCTAATCTAATGGTCACTTAATGATGAATTATGCAAATAATGCGGAAGCTAAAAACAATTATGACCAAATTAAACTTTTACACTATACACTATGTATAACAAAAGAGTGTTGCCGAATTCCCGTGAATGGCTCTGGACAAACTCCTCTAGATTCCCCTTGAATAGGTTGAGGTGCCGCGTTGGCTCTCTTGGTTGAATACAAGTGTTAGCAACAATCCCACGCAAGTATATATATCAATTATGCACACAACATATATCAAGCATGTAAATGTAAAGACAATATAAGCTATGCAAGATATAAAGGAGATAGAGAGAGAGAGAGAGAGAGAGAGAGAGAGAGAGAGAGAGATGGCAATCGCAAACACAAGGGTATGTTTCGAGGTTCGAGCACACTTGCTCTACATCCCTGCCTTCGACACACGAAGGATTTCCACTATGCAAGATCCCAATGGATCTCTCCTCGGTGCCGCAACACCTACAAGCCCTCGGACTCCCTAGTCCCGTACACACGCAAGCTCACTAGATCGCCGAGGCCGCACCTCAAATCACCGAGTTCACACAATAACTCTAAACCACCACGAGCACACTTGCCCGTCTCTTCAAAATACAAGGATGAAATCTTTGGTGATCTACAACACTTTGATCACCAATTATAAACTCTCACAACACAATCCTATGGATAGATAAGGCAATGGATAGCTCAAGTGATTGTGAGAAAGCAAGGAAAGAACTATGGTGAAAAACTCAAGAAATCTCTTTTAACACTCTTTATAAAATCTTCCTTTAGATAGGAAATATTTGCTCACTATTTTGTGGAGAAAACTCTTCTGAAAGTATGGGAAAAACTGGCTCTAAAGGTCTCCAAAATCTTGTGTCAAAACAATGACAAGACCCCCAATTTATAGGCTGCCAGAAAACTAGCCGTTGGGATCTGTCAGTACTGCCGGTCGACCGGCCCGGTCGACCGCCAACTGTCGGATTTCTGACCGTTGGAGCCACGGTCGACCGCTGCGGTCGACCGAACTTTCCAGAGAGCACTGCTCTCTGGAGCGGTCGACCGGCACGGTCGACCGTCCACCAGTACACAAAGGCGTGCACGTTTGTGCACGTCGGTCGACCGACCCGGTCGACCGACTTCAGGGTTAGTCGACTTATAAGCTAGTATAAGTCGACTAGCTGAAGCCTGAAACAGTTTTCTGGGATTAAAAAGTTTGTCTTTTTGGCTCATATAAAATCCCATAAAATACTTAAAAATCTACAAAAATAGTTTTACCAATATACTTTGATATACAAACATGCTTGCACAAAATCAAGGCATGTTATAAAAGATTGGACTATTTTAGTAACTTGAAAATATTTGGCTCAAGATAAAAACTGTATTTTCCAAAACAATATTTTTCCAATACATGTTTTTCCAAATCTTCATCAAATACAAAAACAAGATATACTTTTAAAGCATAGTGTGTATGGATATGATCCACTACACAATCATGGTGAAATATCTATATTTTGACATTAAGCTCAAAACTTGATTTTGGATAAAAGATATGTATATATGAAAATACCAAAATCCAAATAGTATTTTGTCACAAAGAAAAATCTTTTCTAAACTACAAAATCTTTTATGAAAAGACAAGTAAATCAAGAGTGTGTGTGTGATATATACTTGAGCAATCCACCAACTATCTATCCTTTACATTTTTAACTAAAACAAAAAACAAAATCTTATACCTAGACACAAGTCTTCATCTTCTTGAAGTCTTCACTTGAAGGCTTCTCATCTTCTTGACTTGGTCCAAGCTTGATCCAAAAGCTCCTTGGATCACACCGTGCTAGCTCCAAATCTTGATATTTTGTCCTTTGTTGAGCTATGCACCTACTAAGATCTTGATAATGAATCTGTCACTAATTAAACACAAGATCATTAGTAAACATAACTTCATGAGTTGATCATCATCAAAACTAGGGTGATAGGCCTTTGGGCCAACATTTAATCCTAGGGTTTCTAAAAGTGATTATCAATCCATCCACTTTCTAAACTCCACTAGGGTTGGTTAAGAGATTAGTAAACCACAATTTAAAATTAGTTATTCATCTCTTTTTTTATATTTTCAATTTTTGTTTAATGTGAAGAATTGTGAAAGAGAGAAGAAGACAAATAAAAAAATCACAGCATAAAACAAAATTAAATGACAAAATTTAAGGACAAAGAAGAAAAGGTAACCTTTATTTGAATGTCACTTCCAAATACAATGCTCCTCTCCTCCTCCAAAATATGCTAAAAACGAAACGAAATTACAAGAATTTTGAAAGAGAAAATCTAAAGAAAAATCCTAAGTTCACGTCTCTGGATGCCCCCTCTCTGTTGCTCTGCAGGGGTATTTTTAGGAGATGGAAGAAGTAGAGTCCCGGTACAACTCCTCCACGAAAACACATCGCCAGTCTCATCCATACACCCGCGAAAACGTGGCTATAGTGTGGCTTCTGGCCACGCGTGGCCTCCTCTGGTCCGTCCATCTGGGTATATTCTTCTGGATTCTGCATACCGACTCTTTAATTTGAAAATTCGAGATAACTTGGGATGCAAGTTATCATAAATCCAAATCTTTTTAAAATGAATTTTTATCTTTGCACTCTTCTCCTTTTATCTTTAGCCTTGTCCTGCAAGGAACTAGGGTTGAGTAGAAGTCCGTCCTTTTCCTCTTCTTTTAGCAATTAGGAGTTCTTTCTTATCCTTCCTTTTCCTCCCTTAGATTTTAAATAAAGAGTTTAAAAATCCAAGTTTAGATTAGGTTAGATAATATAGAAACTTCTAAATTACTACAGCTTTTGCACATGGGCTTGCACATGGGCTTTTGGGCTTCTGGGCTTCATTTAGGCTTTTATTTCTTTATTTTCTTAATTACTCAAGGCCTGCACACATTAAATAACAAAACTTTAGTAATAGTGCATAATTAAAAGAATAAATAGGGAAACATGATAGTAAATGTAGTGATAAATATGCATTTTTTACTCCCTATCAGTATAATATGATAAGAATAGAAGACTAGTGGAATAGAACACAGGTGCCAGGATGTAAACATTTATAATATAATAATAATATAACAAAACCAGAAATCTGAGGTAAAACCTGATGAAAGCGAATATGGCAAAACAGCGGTACAAACCTAGTTTACGACTTTAAGTGATAAGTACGTCGAAAGAATAATCCAAATAAGGAAATCCTCTTCTATAAACCGTATATCTCACGTCAACGTAAGCTAAGTCCATACGACTCGAATTGTAAAACACACAACAAATTATTAATTGGCATCTTTTATTATTATAACTTGTCTTACTTAGATGTCTAAGTATGTGAACTAGTGTCCTGGCACACATATATCCACATCTGAGTAAAGCAAGGTTGTTATTGAAAACTGATGATGAGACCCATGAGTTATGTTTATATTGGGATCTGTGCCTAACCGGAACAACGACCTAATAACCTAACATTTAGTCAGGCCGTGCTGCAAAGCACTCATAATGAATAGATTACAATAGTTGGGCTGTAAGAACTATCCCGCTTGGAACACTTGGGGCCCAGAGGTAGAACATTAAGATTTTAGTTGCACAACATCCCGATACCATTGTAAACAAAACCACAACCATCAATTTCCCCCATAGCCGGTATAAGTCGACCTTTTTATGATTTATTATGTAATTATGATTTTACGAGAATATCAGGAGCATAACATGATCAGGAATTCAGGATACAAGAGTACACGTATAACATGAGTACATGAGTACTATAGATTCATATTACTTTATATATAACACAGGATACAAAGAACAGGATTCCCATAAATGTGATAATCACAGCTCAAGTGTTAACATGACAGGAGGCAGGTGATAAGTGATATCATAACAGGGGAAGGTGACAAGTAGTAGTAGCATGGTCAGGTAATAGCATAACAGGTGGTGATATCAAGTAGGTGACAAGAGACAGCATGGTAAATGATAGCCCATTAAGTGAAAGCATGTCAAGTGATATAGGAAAACAGTACCGATAAAAAGATCGGTACGAATACCGAAAAATGCAGTCTCAGAATAACATTATAAATAAGATTTCAAACTCTACACAACCATAATAGAAGAATAGATAAACTAGCAGGCAGGCAATTTAGCAAGTAAGCGAACATCCAAGCGGAGCTAAGCAGAGTTGGAGGCACGGACGACGAACAGTGTTTAATCACTAAAGTGCTTGGCGGAGCTACCAGAACGACTCGACTTAAAATGCAAGTCTAAAATCTGATAGAAATTCCCCTAGGTGAGTCCAGTGATAAAGCGCTGAGCGCTAATCATGCCTACTAGGCAAAGCATAAGAGACCGCAAAGCATAAGAGACCCGATGGTCTAAGCACACTCCTCTTTCGAGAAAGTGGGCGATGGCCTAAAGGCTAGAGTACGCACGGGTTCTAAGCGCACTCTCGGTAGCTACCATGAAACCCATAAGGGTGCAAGGCCTAGACAAATTAGGTAGCTAGCCCTGGAGTGTGCAGAAATCCAGAGTCGGTGCAGGGGTACCTGCATTGTTAGTACCACACATGCATAAATATGATGTCATCTACACTATTGCAAGATTACAATACATCAGTCCGATACAAGTCAAGACATGTCCACAGAATGCAACACACCCACACCCGTGCATCACGCCAGACTGATACAAGTTACAACATAACACAAAATCTAATACAAGCCTAATAATGCGAGGAAAACCACTCGCCTAAAACACAAATCCTAAAACTTCGCGTGCCCAAGCTCCTGTGCGAGGAAAACCACGACGCGAGAGAAGAAGGAGGGAGCTTGGGCCCTTGGTGACCGCCGGCCCTAGGGAGGTTCACCAGCCTCCTAGGGAGGCTAAGGAAGTGGCCGACCTAGTGGAGAAAGGAGAGGGAGAGTGGAAGAGAGTGGTGATGGAGATGGTGTTTGTAGTTGGTGGTGTTGGAGGAGTTGGATTTTGAAAGATTATGGAAAAGGAAGTTAAAGGAGGTGATGATGATGGTGATGTTGGAGGTTGAAATAGGGGTGATGGAGGTGGTGTTGTGGTTGTGATAGTGGAGATGGTGGTGATTGGGAGGGAAATAGAAGAGGTGGTGGGAAGATGGAGGATTTGTAGTGGTCGGTTGATGTTGTTGAAGTTGGTGAAGTTGTCGCCGGAATAATCGTCGGAATAGTCACCGGAGACGTCACTGGAGTAGAGGGGGTGGTCCTAGGCTTAGGTTGGTGGTCGACCTAGGTGAAGATGGAGTGGAGGTGGTTTGGTGGAAGGGTTTGTTGGTGGTGGTTGTTTTGGAGAAGGTAAAGGAGATGGTGGAAAATTGGTAGTCTTTTGGAGTTTATGATGGAATAAATGGAGATGGAGGAGGAAGAAGATGATGATGAAGTGTTTTAAGTATTGTTGTTGTTGTGGTTATAGTGAATATGAAGAAAGAGTTAGTGGTGATTAGAGTTTTGATGGAGAAATGAAGGTGAAAAGAGAAGGAAATGGAGTTGTTTTGGAGTTAGAGTTTAACGGAGAAGAGAAAGGATTAGGGTTAGAACTTTTTTTTGTGAAAGTATAGGGGAGGAAGGTGCTTGGCCGACCTTGACGATAGGAGAGGAGTGATAAATGGATTGGATATTTTGGAGGAGATATTTTGGTGGAATGTAGTAGAAGAATGTAAAAGTGTTTAGAAGTTGTCGAAGGAAAAGGAAGGAAGGAAAACGAAAAAAAGGAAAAGAAAAGAAAAAAGGAAAAAAAGAATTGGAAAAAAAGAAGAAATAATTTGAATGGTGGAATCCTCGGGTTAGTAGTGGATGCGGAAATTTTTTGAAAGAATACCGGAAACGCCCGAAAATCAAGTATCTCAGAAAGCTCCCCAAAGATTCTCAAAAATCAAGAATATTATACTGAGGATCATGATGAAATTGGATTCAAGAAATACAATTGTATTTTCAAATTAAAAATCCTAAAATCTATCATCGATACCGTCGCACTGAATCTGACCGGTTTTTGATAAATTTAGAAAAATCTTAAAAGATGCATTAAGATAGTAAATATTATTCTAAGAGAAAATATGGAAGCAGTTTCTAAAAATTTGACTCCATTTATAATTTAAAAATTTGAGAATTAATCGGCGGTACCGATCAATTCCGATTTTGGAGATTTTATTAAAATAATTCAGAAAAATTCTGAAAAATCATGAAAATTCTAAAATATTGAAAAACAGTGTTTGAAACTAAATTGATCAAATTTGACTACTGAAAAGATCAAATCGAGCAATACACTAAGTTTGGGTCCCCAGTTTAGACTAGGGCTGACTCTAAGTCCACGAATCCGGATCCAATGCAAAACGATCGCATAAATAATCATAAAACAAAATAATTGCAGAAAGTAAATAAAAATAATATGATGGAAAAATCTGAATACGTATCTAAGTATATATTCCAAGAACGGGTGTTACATTCTACCCACCTTACAAAAATTTTGTCCTTGAAATTTCAATAAAGGCAAAATGAATGCAGGAAAGGATAGGGACAAGATTATACTAATTAAGATATGACTAAGGGTAATAGTCATAACCGATTGACCAATAAATCTTGACCTAGAACTCTCCTACACTTCCTGCCGTATAATTCTTCGGACGGTACCATATCAATACAAATCTGATAATTGTTAATAAGAGAATTCTGTTAGAAGAAGATAATTAAGATTCTGAAGAAGATAATTAAGATTCTGAATGGTTCGATTAGACTACTCGGCCTTTTTGAGAGTGATAAGATAAGCTGAATATAAGAAAAGTCCCTAAACTTCTCTGAAGATTTTTACAAAATTGCGATCCGAATCCTGTATCTCTACCCGACACAATATAACTGAAATACTGTGTAGCTGAACTATCTCCCTCATATAATTATCTACCAGAACTCTTATAGACTGACTCACTCTGGATAATAGATCATAATATCGTAGGTAAAGAAAACTCGATAACTGATCGCAGATACATAAATAAAGAACAACTGATAATAATAAGTTCTGAATAGTGGGCGTCAATTACTCTGAGAAGCATAACAAAGAATTCATAATAACTTCCTTCTAAATGTTAATCCGATTGTAAATTAAATATCTAGTGAATACCCAAATCCTGCAATATGGCCGAATAGATCGTCGAGAAAATTATGATAAGCTTGTTTAGACACAGCAAGAAAACCATGTTCTTTAAATCCATGAAAACAACTTAGGTGGAAGAAATTTGGGGAACGAGGTTAGAATGCGAACACTGTTGGAACTAGCCATGAGCAAAGCTAAACTTAGGTGGGCCATTGCGTAACATAACATCAGACGCTAAGCACTAGAGTGCGACAGAGCTAACAATCTGCGAGGTTCGCACTTGGCAGAGCTCATGCGGTGAAGCTAGCGCGTAACACATCACTAATTGCTAAGCGTCAGGGTGTAGCAAAAATCACGCCTGGTTGAGCTCGCATGGCTAGAATACAACTATCGATGGCAAGGCTAGTGGAGTTCGTGGCTCATCAAATCCATAAAGATGGTTGGACGTCGTGTCTGAACTCGATGAAGTCAATAGAAGAAATCCTGATCGTTACTGACATAATATAGAAAATATAATAACTCTACCTGATGGAAGTTCTGAATCTGAAAATTTGTTTCTTACTGATGCTCTTCATGTAATGGCACAATCTGATTACATACATTATGACTATCCTACTTTCTATACTAATCCTCACTTTCTATGCTAATCCCCATATAATACCCATATATATATATATATATATATATATATATATATATATATATATATATATATAATATATATATATATATATATATATGTGGAGCCGAAGACTGCCCTATATAGATATATGATGCACTAGAATCGAAGAATGCCAGAATAAGATGAGGACAATCACATCTGTCCTACCGCTACCTCACTAGTCTACCCATATCTTAAGTTGGTATAAAGGCTATGAAAATTAGAACAGTAAAAATGGAAGAGATAGGAATCAACATGCAAAAAGGGAGGTGGACACGAAAAACTAAGTTTGATGATAATAGTAGAATAAAGTGGGTATAATAAGGAAGACTTACCAACTCAGGACATGGTAATTTGGGTTAACAATTACGGGTGGCACCTTTAGAGTTCCCATTCCAGATATTGGAATCCATATCCTGCCATTACTTCATCTGACGCCTGAACTTCTTCTGTTGACAAATTATAAACTTGGCTTCTTCCAGCTCTTGCCCCTCTCTGTGACTGATCATGTTACTAGGGCGAGAGTGGGACTCTTCTACTAACGGGTTCTGGGTTCCTTCTCAGTGGTGGGGATGGAAGTGCTGGGGGTGTTGCTCGTGCCGGAAGTGTTGGATAGGTCCTTTTGAACGGATAATTACTTACCAGATGATCCCCATACCCACATATCAAACACAATCCTTTGGCAATCTGACATTTGCATTGAATGTGTTTGGGCTTTCGACAATTCTTGTATATTACCTATTGAAGGGGATACTAGAACAGACATTTAGCCTAGGCACATACTAAATCTCACTAGTATTCCTCTATCCATCATCGGGTATTCTCTGTCCATCTGCTGGAATGTCCACTTCCCTGACTTATCCAGTTCCTAATCCCAGTTCTACTTTTCAAGACCCCACTCCACTTCACGTGCTATGGAGAGGACTTGAGAGTATGTCTTCAGTTCTGGGGTATAAGGAGCATCTGGATGTCCATCTTCAGGCCTTGCTGAAATCTTTCAGCTTGGTTCTCTTTGTCAGAGACCATGTATGGCGCGAACCGGCTAAGTCTCAAAACTTTGCAGCATATTCGTCTACGATCTGGATCCTCTGCTGCAATCTGATAGATTATTTTTCCATCTCCTTCTGAGTTGTAGTAGGGAAGAATCTCTCATAGAAATCCTTCGAGAACTGGTTCCAAGTAATAGGCTTCTCTAGTCTGGCTTCTTCTACCAACCACCATGTTCTGGCTACATCCTTCAATTGTATCTTGGCCACTTTCATCTGATTCTCGTTAGGGACCCGAGCTGCCTTCAGAAGATCTGTCGTGTCTACCAGCCATGCTCTGCATCCAGGGGCCTCTCTGTGCCTGAAAAGATTGCCGGCTGTAACCTCCTGAAATCCAACACATTGCCTGACTTCTATTCCTGAGCTACAACCAATAATGCTTGACGCAAGAGCTCTGTCTGCTTCTATTGACTCTCCATTATACCTTGAAGTACCCTTATCCAGCTATCATTCTCTCTTCTAGGACCTTTATGTGCCCCCTTCTTTTCGTATCTGAATTGGTTTAAGAATAGCGAAAAAAATGAAAAACGAAAGGAAGGAAGAGCTTCAGGATTCAATGGAAGAATTATAAAGAGAAAATAGATAGCTCTGTACTTATAGTTAGATTGTATAACCAGGACTCATGCATTTCAGTTGAAATTTTTTTACCATTAATTTGCTGACTGGTTGTACTAATAATGTGAGAGCTTAGGCTCTGATACCACTTTGTAACGCCCGATCCCACAGGTATGGAGACATTACTGTGACGTATATATGTAGGTCAAAAATATCCTCACATATATACGCTAAGCATCAGTACATGCAAGAATCAGAGCACGAAAGTATGTGGTGCATTATACATTCCAATGTATGAGTAAAATTACAAAGTTATCACAGGATGTGACACAATATTACAAGAATAATACATCACCAATAGGCGCAATTGCGAGAATATAAAGAGATATAAAAGCATGAACAGTACAAAGACGCTCACGAGTCACAAAAGGAAAACTCGAGAGCCGAGCATGGAGCCTAGAAGGACTGGGTCTCAGACTGTCTGCCGATGATCCATGCTACACCTGCAAATCTCTGATAGGCAACCAGGAGAATCCATAAGCTCCAAGCTTCAAGATCTGGACATGAGGATCCAGGGGAGTCAGAAACTCCCCGACAAGTGGTGTAGTGAATGCCAAGTGGTGTACAGGGATAAGCACACGTGTATCGATAAATCCAAATCAAGGGGCATGTATTGAAAACCGTATCATGAGCACATGCATACAGAAGAAGGTAGAGAGATAGTAAATGATATCAAGCAGGGAACATGCATGGTATAATATGATACGAACAAGAGACTGGTGGAATAAAATACAAGTTCCAGGATGTAAACGTATATAATATAATAATAATAATAACAAAACCAGAAATCTGAAGTAAAACCCGATAAAATCAAATACGGCAAAACTAGCGGTACAAACCCAGTTTACGACTTTATGAGATAAGTATGTGAAAAGAATAATACAAACAAGAAAACCCTCATCTATCTACCTTATATCTCACGTCATCGTAAGCTAAGTCCATACGACTCGAATTGTAAAACACACAACGAATTATTAATTAGAATCTTTTATTATTATAACTTATCCTACTCAGATGTCTAGGTATGTGAACTAGCGTCCCAGCACACATATATTCACATCTGAGTAAAAGCAACGTTGTTATTGAAAACTGATGATGACACCCATGAGTTATGTTTATAATGGATTTTATGCTAATCTGGAACAACAACCCAATAACCTGACATTTAGTCAGGCCCATGCCGCTAAGCACTTATGATGAATAGATTACAATAGCTAGGGTGTAAGAACTACCTTGCCTGGAGCACCTGGGGGCCTCAGGTAGAACCTCAAGATTTTTGTTGCACAACCACATTGAATTCCATCAGTTTTCCCTTATCCGGTATAAGTTGATCTTTTTATGATTTATTATGTAATTATCAATTTACAGAAATAGCAGGAGCAGGACATAATCAGGAATTCAGAAATACAAGAGTACATGTATAATAAGAGTACATGAGTACCATAGATTCAGGTCACTATATATATAATACAGGATAACAGGTACATGATTCCCGTAAATGTGATAATCACAGCTTAAGTGTTAACATGACAGGCAGGTGATAAGTGATATCATAACAGGGGCAGGTGGCAAGTAGTAGCATGACAGGTGGTGATATTAGGAAGGTGACAAGAGACAACATGGTAAATGATAGCACATTTAGTGATCGCATGTCAAGCGATACAAAAAAATAGTACCGATATAAGAGATCGGTACGAATACTGGAAAACCATACAGTCTTAGAAAAACATAAAAATAAGATTTCAAACTCTACACAACCATAATAGAAGAATGGTTAAATTGGCAAGCAGGCAATTTAGCAAGTAAGCGGACATCCAAGCGAAGCTAAGCAGAGCTAGAGACACGGACGATGAACAGTGTTTAATCACTAAAGCGCTTAGCAGAGCTACCGGAACTGCTCAACTTAAAATGCGAGTCTAAAATCTAGCAGAGTTTTGCTTAGGCGAGTCTAGTCCTAAGCGCTAAGCGCTAAGCACGCCTACCAGATGGAGCATAAAAGACCTGACGGTCTAAGCGCACTCCTCTTTCGAGGAAGTGGGCGAGAGCTCAAAGGCTAGAGTACGCCCGGGGTCTAAGCGCACTCTCAGTAATTACCACAAAACCCATAAGGGTGCAAGGCCTAGACCTATTCGGTAGCTAGCCCAAGAGTGGGCAAAAATCCAGAGTCAGTACAGGGGTACCTGCACTGTTAGTACCACACATGCATAAATCTGATTTCATTTACACTATTACAAGCATTATAGTACATCAGTCTGATACAAGTCAAGATATGTCCACAGAATACAACAGATCCACACCCGTACAATCACACCAGACTGATATAAGATATAACATAATAAAAATTTAATACAAGCCCAATAATGCGAGGAAAATCACTCACCTAAACACAAATCCCAAAGTTTCACGCGCCTGAGCTCCTGACAAGGAAAACCACAAAGCGAGAGAAGGAGGGGGCTTGGCCCCTTAGCGGCCACCACCCTAAGGAGGTGCTCAGCCACCTAGGGAGGCTAAGGAGGTGGCCGACCTAGGTGAGAAAGGAGAGGGATAGCAGAAGAGAGTGGTGATGGAGATCGTGTTTGTAGTTGGTAGTGTTGGAGGAGTTAGATTTTGAAGGAGAAATGAAAAGGAAGTTGAAAGAGGTGATGATGATGGTGATGTTGAAGGTTGAAATAGGGGTGATGGAGGTAGTATTGTGTGGTGAGAGTGGAGATGGTGGTGATGGGGAGGGAAATAGAAGAGTTGGTGGTAAAGATGGAGGATTTGTAGTGGTGGTGATGTTGTTGAAGATGGTGAAGTTGTCGCCGAAATATTCGCCGGAATGGTCACCAGAGATGTTGTTAGAGTAGAGGAGGTCGATCCTAGCTTAGGGTGGTGGCCAGACTAGGTGAATATAGAGTGGAAGTGGTTTGGTGGAAGGGTTTGTTAGTGGTGGTGTTTTGGAGAAGGTAAAGGAGATGGTGGAAATTTGGTGGTGTTTTGGAGTTTGTTGTGGAATAAATGGAGATGGAGGAAGAAGAAGAAGAAGAAGATGTGTTGTAAATGTTGTTGTTGTTGTGGTTGTAGTGAAGATTAAGGAGGAGTTAGTGGTGATTAGGATTTTGATGGAGAAATGAAGGTGAAAAGAGAAGGAAATGGAATTGTTTTAGAGTTGGAGTTTAAAGAAGAAGGGAAAGGATTAGGGTTAAGGTTTTTTTGTGAAATGTAAAGGGGAGGATGGTGCTTGGCCGACCTTGGTGATGGGAGAGGAGTAATGAGTGGATTGGGATATTTTGGAGGAGATATTTTGGTGGAATGTAGTAGAAAAATGTAGAAGTGTTTAGAAGTTGTTCGAAGAAAAAGAAAGGAAGGAAAAAAGAAAAATAAGGAAAAGAAAAGGAAAAAGGAAAAAAAATTGGAAGAAAAAGAAGAAATAATTTGAATGGTGGAATCCCCGGGTTCAGTAGCAGATGTAGAAAATTTTCGGAAAAATACTAGAAACGCCCAAAAATCAAGTATCTCGAAAAGCTCCCTAAAATTTCTTAAAAATCAAGAATATTATAGTGAGGATCATAATGAAATCAGATTCAAGAAATTCAATCCTATTTTCAAATTAAAAATCCTTAAATCTATCATCGATATTGGTCGACACTGAATATGGCTAGATTTTGATAAATTCAGAAAAATCTCAAAAATGTATTAAGATAGTTAATATATTCTAAGAAAAAATGTGAAAACAGTTTCTAGAAAGTTGACGCCGTATGTAATTTAAAAATCTGAGAATCAATCAGCGGTACGATCAATTTCGATTTTGGAGATTTTATTAAAATAATTCTGAAAAATTCTGAAAAATCATGAAAATTCTAAAATATCAAAAATAGTGTTTGAAATTGAAATCGATCAAATATGACTACTGAAAGACCAAATCGAGCAATACACTAAGATCGGGTTCCCGATTCAGACTAGGGCTGATTCTGAATCAACGAATCCAGATCCAATGCAAAATGATCGCATAAATAATCATAAAACAAAAATAATTGCGGAAAGTAAATAAAAATAATATGATGGAAAAAATCTGAAAACATATTTAAGTACGTATTTCAGGAACGGGGTGTTACAGGCTACTAGAGTTCTCCCTGTCCTGAATGGTGCCAAGGGGTGAGCACTTCAGTCGATGGTCTCGGCTGGGGCCTTTTTGACCTCTGTATCTTCATCCGTGTCGAGGATGAACTCATTCAGATACCCACATTGAAACTAGGTCCTCGAGGTGAGGGCCCAGCAATGCAGAGTGGCGTGTCCCTGACTGTCGTGAAAAGAATAGTTACCTGCTTCCAAGGAATTTGTATCATGCTTGGCTGTCTTATAGAGTTTCACCCATGACTGATGCTTGATGATGTAGAGGATTTGGTTAATAGGCAAGGATAAAGACTGAGACACCCTGGTCTTTACTGTTATCGGGGAAGCATTCTCCTTGTGAGTTAGGGCATGATGTCCCCTTGGATGCTTCCGCGAGCTATCAGTTTGAAGGCTCTCTGGTCCTTATGTGGAGATGTTACTTTGGAGCGCATTTTATTTAGTTTGAAATGTAGGTTAGTCGGAGTCGCTGGGTGTCGGTTGACCTCTGGAAGGTGTCCACCTGAGTCTCCCTGACACCCAACTCGATGACTCACTGCTGCGCCTCTCGCAAAACCTTTATCCGCGTGAGCAATTTAGGTTTACTTGCGTTACCGCCTCCCACACTGTTCTGCGGTATCACGTTGGATGGCGATAAGTTCTCGCTTGCAGTCAACCTTCGCCCAGTGTTCATCCAACCATCATCGCAGGTCGATCACCATTTGGACAAGTTGTCCGTGAGATAGAACCGATGGATCAAATTCATCATAAGTGTTGACATCATGACAGGTGGTGTTCTTGAACGCCATGATCATTGTGCGTGGGTATTTTTGTGGAAGGGTTTGGGTACTAGATGGGGGAGAGATCGAGAGTAAGTATGTTTGGTCAGAAAAATTAATTGAGGCGCGTAAAAATTCTTTTGATATAAGAAGAAAGTTAAAACAGATCAATATCTTATTACAAAAGAGAGGAGAATAACGGAAACCCCCTTTGTTTATTGCTGGGTTCTTGATGTGGCGATGGAGAGTGATTCTTGTTCTCCATTAATCGGCTGAACGACAAGCTTCTCTTCGAGATCTGATTCGGAGTGCTCTCAAAAAAGTTATCAGAATAGAACTCTGTTTTAACATACTAAGTCTTTAGAATTTACTGATTTCTCTTTCTCTCTCTTTCTCTCTCTGAACCTTTGAGGTTGAAAGGAAAGCTCCGTATCTTCAGGAAAGAATCCTTCCTTTTCTGTTCTCCTAAAAAAAACCCCCTTTCCAATAGCTTTCATGGCTATTAGGGGGTCTAAAGGGATAATTGTCCCCCAGAATCCTTCCATAATGGGGATTAACTCCTACATTATGTGGGGAGTTAATTGACCCAGTAATGGGGGTCAGTTATGACAGAAATGCGGGTCTTGCATTGAACGCGGACCTCACTCTGTTGTGTAGACGCATTGCTCATAGGTTTCTCATGACCGCGTTGAAGTTGAAATGTGAAACTTACAGGCACGCGTTGAAATTAAGATGCGGAGTTGCTATGCCCATGTTTGAAGTGAAACACAGAGTTGCTTAGACCAACGAAACACAGAGTTGCTCAGACCCACGAAACACAGAGTTTCAAAGTGAGACGTGGTGTTGCTCAGACCCGCATTTGAAGTGAAACGCGAAGTTGCTCAGACCTTCGTTTGAAATCTGTGTTTTACCCTTGGACACGAGGTTCACGTTTTAGTTGAAACTTGAACTTCGTGTTGAAGTGAGGACCACATCTGAGGGCTTATCTTTAATGATTTTAAAACAGTCTACAAAATCCCCTCCAAAGTTTTTGAAACTCCTCGGTTAACTGAGATAGATTTTGGAATACTTTGGACTTCATATTGATTTCGGGCTCCTCATGATTGGACTGACAATCTTTTGAGATGCCTAAAGCTTGATCTTGCCTAGATTTCGGTCTTCGTGAGTGTACTATTGAACTACCTGAAGCCTCTAGGGAAGACATCATGAGTATCTTAGAAACTCAGTGTAGTACTTGTATAAGCTCCAGTTTATTTGCTGGTGTACTATTATACCGGTAGAGTTATCGATTACTTTTACCAGTGTACTGTTGAACTGATTACAGAAGCAGAAACATACTCTTTGTATGAGGGAGAGAATGCGGCCCTCATTTGATGAAGACTCGACTGTCATGTTGGTCTTCTTCAGACGCGAACTTCAATTAAGATGCGACCCTTGTTGATGTCAAAACGCGACCCTTAGTTGATGTTGGGACGCGACCCTCAATTTGTGTTGGGATGTGACCCTTAATTGATGTTGGCACGCGACCCTGGATTGATGTTGGAAAGTGACCCTGACAGTTATACTTGAAATAATTAAGATCGCGTTGAATGTTCCCAGACGAGGACATCACTTTCACGCGAACGCCGCATTGGACACGTGCCTTGCTCAGATTGAGCTCAAGATCCATGCCACATATCTTGACCATTGAAGGGACTATAAAAAGCCCAATGATCTTTTCAACAGTCATCATTTGACTGTTTTCTTCCTCCAAACTTGCGTTTACACAAAAGCTCTTGAGTTTTTTCAGAACACATAAAGCTTTGAGCTTTCTTAAATCTTCTTACAGATTTTCATCGTGTAAATGGTCTCAAAGGTAAGCATTCTGCTACTTTTTCAAGCGGCGCTACTATGCCAACTACCATGGTGGTTCTCTTCCTCAGGAGGCCCCCATTTCTGTTAAGTAGAATGACTTTCACCATTATCGAAAATACAAAGAGTTTCATCTCTTAGCTTCATTTTGAAGATTTAGAACTTCTGTTGAAGTTGAACAGTCGATATGGGGTTCACAGGCCCGCATTTGACTTGTAGACGCAGCTCTTGTGTTGATGTCCAAAATACAGATTTGGTGATCCTCACATTTTTGTCATGTCGACGCGACCCTCGCGTTTATGAATTAAACGGAGGCTGATGAACCCCGCGTTTTGAGGCTTCTAAACGCGGGTCTCGTTTATGAGACTGGCATTTGTGTCTCAAGACTTGAATTTTTTTTCTAAGTATGAAGTCCAGACGTGAGCTTCATATGAGTCTCCCGTTTTTGTCATTAAACGTGAATCTCATGTGTTGAGCCCTGCGTTTGAACTTCAACACTTGGTATACTGATTGATGCTAAACCTGCACAAAAAATACGAGATTAAAGAACTTAAAACAAATATGTGCAAGTGCTCAATTCTTTCGCTATAGCAAGTGGCTATGCGGGTCGTGATCCACAAGGAGGGTTTGCGATGGAAGCGTTTACAGTTTTATTGAAATCGTTATAAAAAAGAAAACGAAGATTCTTCTCTGTTTTATGTTATGAAAATGAAAAAGAAAGTTATCTTAAAGTTAAAAGAAAATGGAAGATGAAGAAGGTGGAAAATCAGAAAACGATGAAAAGCGATTTAAGTACAATGAAGTGGAGATGATAGAGTTGGACGAAGTGGTGTTTGTGATTTAATTTACAGAAATGAAAGAAAAGAAATAAAAATAATTGCTTACCTTCTTTTCGTCAAAAGCTTACCTTGAGTCTTCAGCGATGATTTTACCATGAAGTGGAGGCATTCAGCGCATAGCCCATAAGATTTGAGTATTGGTCTTCATCCACATTACATCATCAAGACTACTTCAAGAATGAAATGATACAGAGAGAGACTCTATTCCATCGTCATGAGCTATCGGTGGCACTCGCAATGGCAAGGCTCTTTCGATGCTTTTAGACTCACTTGGAAGACGATTGTACGAAAAAGAAAAGTAACATAGAAAAGAAGAAGAAGAAGAAGACTACATAGAAGTACATACACATAAAAAACCTCGATTCGATTTCATAACAATCAAAGAAAAGAAAGAAAACCTTACACCATTGTCACTATAGCTCAAGCTTCATTCTTGTTCTTCGATGAAAGTCGATCTCCTCTGAATTACATAAATGCAAATTACAATTACATAAAAAGGAAAAACAAAAACCTAAACTAAGAAATGGAAAACTAGTCTAAAATCCTAACTCTGCATTGACGTTCCATTTTTAGCGCAAGTACAGGCCTTTTATAGGCAAAACCCTAACCACCATGATCCCGGGGAGGTCGGGGGAGCAAACGCTCCCCCTAACTCCCCAAGATTGCCACAGAAACGCGGCAAAAGCCGCATTTCCGCGGCAAGGGTGTGGCCATCTAGGCAAGGGTGTGGCCAGATGGCCACACCCTGTTGGTGGGTCATCCCGGGAGTTTCTTCTGACTTTATCCTTTGTTGGTTTCTTCGTTTGAGCTCCAGATTCTGACGAAATGGCCTTGGATTCTTGGCTTTAACCGATCGATTCTGAGAGGATTCTTCTCAACCGGTTCAACCTCTTGATTTTGTCTTGATTTTATGTGTACGAATTAACTCTGATTTAATTCAGAATTCTGGTGGGCTTTTGGGCTCATTTCTCTTCATCTCCTTAAGGATTGGGCCTGCAAATAAATTAAACAAATAGTTAGGACAATGCAGGCTTTTATTCTAAAATAAGTATAGAAATGTGACATTAAATATGCAACATTAGCAACCAATCATACCCCCATACCTATCTTTTGCCCGTTAAACCTCTAGGTTCCCCCTAGAGGACGAGTTTTGTCTCGTGAGGGTTTTCAGCGGATTGCACCCACAAAATCCATAAAGAAAGAGAAATAAAGAGTTAGTATTTTCGAAAAGCATTTTGAAAGAGAAAAATATTTGAAATATGATTGTAAGGTCTAAGCAATCTATAAGTTATAGGAAGGCCGAATTTTTCATTCCTAAACTTAGTCTTTATTCAAAAATTTGTTATCAATCAAAGTAAGGAGTCAAATTGTGCTTCTCATCTAGTCTATTACTTTACCCTAAGTCATATGCACCTTGTGAATGTGAAAATTTTGACTAAGGGTTCATTAACTCTAACTCTTATGCCTTATTTATTTTTATATATATACTTCTTTTTTTTGGTATTATTCCTTAGTTTTATTAGGCTTTCTAATCTGCCCATGTAACGAGCCTTTAATCGGTGACTCCCAAACCAGACGGTCTTAGGGCACCAGGTGAGAAGACACCCCTAGGACTTAAGGACTCGAGCAAACAAGGCCACAAAACTAAGGATTTTATTATATGAACCTCTTTTAGGCGTGAATACTTATGCTTTATTAGGCACAAATACCCAGCTTAATCAGAGGATTTTTCTTTTCAAACTTATCTAATCATCTTTCGCATAAATACCAAAGCTTGCTTAGGCCAAAGCACCTAGCTAATCAATAATTAGACTTGTTTTTTTTCTTTTTTTTTCAAACTCATCTAATTATCTTTTGCATAAATACTAAGGCTTTCTTAGGCCAAAGCACCTAGCTAATCAATAATTAGATTTGTTTATATATATATATATTTTTATAAGGCATAAGAATCTTTGTTTTGAACCCTAAGTGTGTAAGTGTATGAAGTGTGCATATTTCATCAAGGTAAAGATCAAGACCAAATTACTTTGACAAATTATCTTCCTAACTCTAAAAATCAAACAAATAATCTTATTTTGACCAAGTATAAGAAATCCTAATTTGGATTTTCCTATTCCTTAAAATTAACTTAATTTCTTACAAAAATAAGTCAAAATATTGTCTCTATTTTTCAAAAAGTTTTTAAAAGTAAAGAAAATTGTCAATTTTTTTTAAACAAAAAGAAAAGTTATGTTAGACCCTCCCCCACACCTATCTCATGCATTGTCCTCAATGTATGAATTAATGCATAGATGCATGAAAAAGACGAAAGGGAAGGAAAAGGTTACCTTAAGGTGGTGGTTCCGGTAGTGGTCTGATTGGTCCACGAAACGCAGCCCAATCAACTTTTCTTGGGTCTCGGAGGAACCCACCAGAAATATCTTTAATATAACCCATTAAAAAGATAAATCCATGAAGGATTTTTATTAAATACTTGACCCCATCTAATTTCCATATTCCATAACTAATTTTGGAGTCAAATTTGTCAACCACCTCGTCCCAGAATGGAGTATGAAATGATAGAACAATTGACTTGGACTCAGGAAGGACAGGAACTAATACCAACTCAGGAAGGTGACTTAAATCAAGTAAAGGTTCAAGAGTCGAAATAGGTTCAGAAATTGGGTCCAAGTCAAGAAGTTGAAACTCTAGTCCACATGTATTGTCTAACAATGGAATGTGACTTAATGTGGGTGATTCCAGTTCAGGAATGATAGGTGGAGGAATCAAAACTGACTCTAAAATATTACTCAAGTTTGGTAACACAACAGGAGTCAATATTGATTCAGAAAGTTGAACTGGATCACATATGTGAGAATCTAGGTCACATATCTCATTGAGTTCAATATCAAAAATTGGAGAACTTGCCAATTTATCCATGGGATTTTCAAAATTGTAAAGTTGGTCAAGTTCAACATGATCCTCAAAGATGGGTGATTCAATTTCTTTATGAATTGGTACAGGATCCAATGTTGACTCCGGGAAAAGATTGAAGTCAGGTGAAGATACCGGAGTCATAATCGAATCAGGAAATAGAATTGAATCACTAAGTTGGGGTTCAGGATCATAATCATTTTCAAGTTCTATTTCAGGAAAAGGAAAACTAGCCAAACTATCAATATCTTTTTCAAAATTTGGAGTTTGGGCAAGTTCAAATGGTTGTTCTGAAATAGAATTTTGATTTCCAAAACAACATGACTCTTCGACTCTAACATAATGGTAAGTGACATCAGGACGGTGGGAGCGTAGAGATTCGACCATTATATCTATGTCACGATTTCTAGCATTTTGAGCATGAGTCATGGCTTCTAGCATCTTTTCATAGTTGATGGGTTCATTGTCTTGTTGAAAAGATGAAGAGTTGTTTTGGAAATGGTATTGAAATTGTGAGTCCATCAGATTTTGTGATTGTTGTTTGGACTCACGCATACTCCGTTCCAAAATTGATGGTTTTCTATTTTGGACTGGTGGAACTGAGTATGACTCTTGAAAATAGTGTGGACTAGGTGGAGAAGGAGGACACTGTGGTTGAAAATTGGACTCGGGGTAGGTGAATCCCCACTGACTCTGTGAAGAGTTGAAATCGTTATGGAAATTATAGTCATACGATGGGGGACATGGGTTATATGGATTCGGATAAGACCAATCCGGCACACTAGGTTGGTTAAAGTCATGATATGCCGGGTTGGTAATATCCGAAAAAGAGTTTGATGTATAATATGGATTATTATTATAGTTTGAAAAATTATTATTATAAGCCATATCACACAATGGAATACAAACAAAAAGAAAGAAAAACACACAAATAAACAAACAAGAAAGCAAAAATTCTAACCTAAGTTAGGGTAGACCTAGACCTAGACGACTCCTAACTGGTTAGACTGTCCACAGGAGGTTTACTGTAGACTTTGACCACAAGCTAATCAGCCAGGTCAGGGCAAGGTTGGTGGGAGGTTTTCCGTCAAAAGACGTTCCTTAATTAAATAACCACCAACCTTCGGGCTTTCGGCCCTTAATCCCTTTCCTAGACACTGATTTGGCAAGAGTCAAGTTCCAACACCTTTCCCCCTTAGGATAATCTCCTAATTGAGTCCGAGATGTCCCTAGGGCCAACGTCTACTCATTTTAAGTTAGGTTTGGGTTAGTGAGTGCTTGGATTCTGATTTTTGGGCTAAGGAAGGGTGATTAAATCCCCACCTTATCTTATTATTGGGTTGGTGCCCTTAAAATCAATTTTGTGCAAGTGTACAAGATAAATAAGATGCACTCTAAGCGATATAAATCAACCAAGAGATAGTCCTATTCTAGATGCAATGCAACATACCTTGCTCCGGCACTCTTCAACAGTAAAAAATAAAGGAATTAAAAAGACACGTGCCTAAAATGCAAATGTCTAATCAATTTTTATCTTTTCAACAAATATTTTACTGTTGATTATTAGCAGGCTATGTTATGGCATATAAGAAAAATTAAAGTTGCAGCAAACTAGAATTTGTAAACTAAGCAGCCCTGCAAAAAGCTGTTAGTAGTCAACTCGTCCTTGCCGCGGATCCGCGGCTTTTGCCGTGGAAATGCGGCAATTCAGAGGGCTCTTGGTCTCTGCTTTTTGGAGCAGAGGCCCAAGGCCACTTGTATGTCACTGCAATAAAAATTTCCTGCTTTGCTTGCCCTGTAACCTGCAACAGAGAAGAAGATTCGTTTAGTTCTAAAAAATTGCAATAAAAATTCAGATTTCAATAAAAACTGTTTTACCCTCCACGGCAACGGCGCCAAAATTTGATTGATGCTAAACCTGCACAAAAAATACGAGATTAAAGAACTTAAAACAAATATGTGCAAGTGTTCAATTCTTCCGCTATAGCAAGTGGCTATGCGGGTCGTGATCCACAAGGAGGGTTTGCGATGGAAGCGTTTACAGTTTTATTGAAATCGTTATAAAAAAGAAAACGAAGATTCTTCTCTGTTTTATGTTATGAAAATGAAAAAGAAAGTTATCTTAAAGTTAAAAGAAAATGGAAGATGAAGAAGGTGGAAAATCAGAAAACGATGAAAAGCGATTTAAGTACAATGAAGTGGAGATGATAGAGTTGGACGAAGTGGTGTTTGTGATTTAATTTACAGAAATGAAAGAAAAGAAATAAAAACAATTGCTTACCTTCTTTTCCTCAAAAGCCTACCTTGAGTCTTCAGCGATGATTTTACCTTGAAGTGGAGGCATTCAGCGCATAGCCCATAAGATTTGAGTATTGGTCTTCGTCCACATTACATCATCAAGACTACTTCAAGAATGAAATGATACAGAGAGAGACTCTATTCCATCGTCATGAGCTATCGGTGGCACTCGCAATGGCAAGGCTCTTTCGATGCTTTTAGACTCACTTGGAAGACGATTGTACGAAAAAGAAAAGTAACATAGAAAAGAAGAAGAAGAAGAAGACTACATAGAAGTACATACACATAAAAAACCTTGATTCGATTTCATAACAATCAAAGAAAAGAAAGAAAACCTTACACCATTGTCACTATAGCTCAAGCTTCATTCTTGTTCTTCGATGAAAGTCGATCTCCTCTGAATTACATAAATGCAAATTACAATTACATAAAAAGGAAAAACAAAAACCTAAACTAAGAAATGGAAAACTAGTCTAAAATCCTAACTCTGGATGACGTTCCATTTTCAGCGCAAGTACAGGCCTTTTATAGGCAAAACCCTAACCACCATGATCCCGGGGAGGTCGGGGGAGCAAACGCTCCCCCTAACTCCCCAAGATTGCCGCAGAAACGCGGCAAAAGCCGCGTTTCTGCAGCGAGTTGGTGGGTCATCCCGGGAGTTTCTTCTGACTTTATCCTTTGTTGGTTTCTTCGTTTGAGCTCCAGATTCTGACGAAATGGCCTTGGATTCTTGGCTTTAACCGATCGATTCTGAGAGGATTCTTCTCAACCGGTTCAACCTCTTGATTTTGCCCTGATTTTATGTGTACGAATTAACTCTGATTTAATTCAGAATTCTGGTGGCTTTTGGGCTCATTTCTCTTCATCTCCTTAAGGATTGGGCCTGCAAATAAATTAAACAAATAGTTAGGACAATGCAGGCTTTTATTCTAAAATAAGTATGGAAATGTGACATTAAATATGCAACATTAGCAACCAATCATATACTTTCACTGTCTTCAAGATACTGTCTTTGTGTTCTTCTTTTTGTAGTGAGGTACTAGTCTAACCCTCTGTCTAAGAAGTGTCACTTTGGACACATAGGCGGTGCAAATCTAAACATCACTTTCAGCCTGCGAAAGACTGCTCCAGTGTTTACTGGGAAGAGCTAGGAGCGACAGACTAAGCTGAGCAGGGCCAGCATGTTGACTCTTTGGAACTTCTCTCAGACGGGCGGTTTGAATCAGACTCCCATTCTTTGCTAAGGAAGCCGAACTTATTCTTTGGCGATTCAATCGATGAAGATTCAATCGATGAAGATGAGAAATTTTTGTATGACGACAATTACAAATGACTTCGTCAGATTGGAAACTGGATGTTCTTTCTCCCTAGCATGGAGCAGATGTTTCCCTTGTCGTATTTGCAACACATATCTGTACACCGACAAATGGATTGGGAGTTGACCAAGTCTTTGTCGGGCATTTCTCTGGGGAAGATTGGTGCTAACGCCGCTTACCGAGCTTGCCATGGTATAGAAGTAATCGGATTACAACCCGAGTTGGTCAGATCTGAGTTTCTGACAGGAGAGACTCCTCAGTGAGCGGCTGCCTTCATCAATCAGTTTATGGCTGTGAAGGGTAATTTCCCCCTGGTGAATTTCGTGCGATAGGATGGATTCACTCTACAGAGAAGCAATGGTGGTTAAGGATGGTGAGCTTTACCCTTGCACAGTTTGAAGACTTGTTATGACAAGCGGGTTTATATGGGGCTGTCAGGACCGTTATGCATGGTATCCTATAAAGCAATCATCACTTCTATGCTGTTTGGAGCGTTATAATCCAGAGACATGTACGTTCTTCACTCAAGTCAAAGAGATGGGGTTCTCCTTGTATGAGATGTATGAAATCTCAGGGCTAGTGATGAGGGACGCTCCTTATGAAGAATATGTCCCATCACCAAGGAGCTACATCTACTAAAAAAGGATGATCCTTTGGTCTATGAGACCTACAAGGAAGTACTGTGTCACTTCCATATTTGTGCACAGACAACTAGATGGAGGTCTGTGGAATTAAGCAAATGGCGTGGGCGAGCTATCTTTTCTACAGTCTGAATAACAAGATCGGCCCCGTTACTCGTTTGGCACCCAACATGGATGAAGAGATCGAAGAAAGGATTAGTGCGTCCACCGGCTCATACACCACGGAGTTAAATGAGGATACTTTCAAACCTGATGTAGTTTTTGAAAGTTTTCATCATCAGGCCAGGGTCCCGATTTCTGACAGAGCTTTGCTAGCGGGATTTCTGATTATATGGCTGAAGCGATGTGTGGTGCCAACACTCCCTCATGAAGTAATTGTTGCCGACGTGGTGTATCCGACAGTTTTGTTTGCGCATGGTCGGTCTATTGCCCTTCTCCCAGTAATAGTGGGCTGCATTCAAAGTGGGCTGCGGGTGCTTACGAGAAGCTTCTATCAGATGGAGGCTCTTGTGGATAAAGAGGGCAACCCGCTTATGGATCAAAATAGCAAGGCCCAACTTAAAACACCTAATCATAAAGTCAAGCTACCACAACATATCTAATGACCTGGTATGTTATGTGATCGGTCGCTGATATTGCATAATTATTATCATATTTTCATGCATATTATAAAATGAACTCTGCTTTTAAATCTTATTTATTTTCTAATTTATATGTAGGCCCATTTCTAAAGGAGAGGGAATAGAAAAGCCCAAGGCCCATCAAATTTCTGACTTAATTCAGAATTAATTTAAAATCAGAAAATCAGGCCAGATCAGGGCAAATCAGAGAAGATAAAGTTGGTTGAAAACCAGTTACATCAAATCATCACAAATCAATGGTTAAAGCCGAAGATAAAAGGATGTTTCGTCAAATCCAGGACACCAAACGACAAATCCAAAAGGAGTAACCTCAGAACACGAAACCAGGCAGCTTCAGGCTATGTTTTCCCGGCTTTATTAGAGATTTAAGGGGAGCGTTTGCTCTCCTATCTTCGTACGCTCTCCTCTGTTGGGTTTTACCTATAAATACTAGGTTTTTCAAAGACCATGGGGAACGATCAAGCAGAGAGTAGAAGTTAGGCTAATTTGTAGTTTGTAACTTAGGTTTTTAGTTTTCTTTTATGTAATTTTTATTCTCTTTATGTAACTGAGAGGAGAGGAGACTTTCATGAAGGAATGAGAACAAGCTTGTACTGAGGGTGACACAGGTGTAAGTGATCTTTTCTTTAATTGTTATTTGAATCGAATCGAAGTTTCTTTATCTTCTTTACTCTTTTTTCGTTTGTTTCCCTCTTCTTTATTTGTGAATCCAAATGACTCCGATAGCCTTGAAGTTGCCTTGCCCTTACAAGTGCCGTTGATGGCTTATGATGATCGATATCCATTCCTATGGTAGTGTAGCTTGTCCCTTTCATTTCATAGTGTAAAACGGGAATGGGGAAGATTATATTTGTCATACTTCGCTCGCCTTCAAATAAAGGTACGTCGTCGATACGAGTAAAAGGTAAGCAGGTGCTGAAAAGGTAAGTAAGTTTTTAGATTTTAATTTTCTTTTCTTTTAATTTTAGTTTAGATCACCAACACCACTATCTCCCAATTCTTTTATCACTCTTTTTCAATTTCTTTATATATCCATTTCTATTTTCTCCACCTTCTCTATCTATCACTTTTTTCCTAACTTAACTTTAACTCTTTTTCATTTTCTTTTAAAGAAATAAAAGAAGATCTTTAACCATTATTTGTAGCATAAAAGAGAACTTACTAAAAAAGCTTTCACCGCTAGTCCCTCCATGTGGATCATGACCAGCATAGCCACTTGCTATAGCGGTAGAATTGAGCACCTTGCACTATTATTATAAAAGTTCTGAAATTTTGTATCCTTGTGTGCAGGTTCCATCTCAATAAATTATGCATTGCCCATCACTGATAATAGCAATATCGACGTCATAAGGTTTCATGCCCTTCGTGCAGAGGTTGGAGAACTTAAGCTGGATCCACTATTATATGTTTTTCATCCAGAGAACTATTTTGAGTGGATCAAACTACTAGCTTGCTAGGTGTTTCTTCGATATCCCCCACGTGTCATATGGGATAAATTCTTGGACTTCGCAGGTCCATACGGTTTCACCACTCTGTCTTCTAGGATCTTCTGGTGGTTGATAAACATCTAGCTCGGGTATCTGGTTTCCGACATGGTAATGCATGCGCGATCGAATTCTATATGCCCAGTCGGTTTACCAGGCAATTTGGATATAATCAATTGTATATCAGAAATCCAAATGCAAGTTTTTGCTTCAGCGGGAATCTATTTGAAGGTGCCCGGGCGTGGTACTACAGTTCAGCTAGAGGGAAAAGGGCCATCTTTAGTCTCCCTCAAAAGACTCCCAACTCCTAAATGAGTCTCATTTTTTATGCATGGTACATCATTGCAAATACAGTGCCTGTTTTCGGAATAAACACCTCACGCATCAAGGCTATCAAATCCGCGTACAACGCCCGAAGAGGTCCCAATGCTTCCCAGATACTGGGGATGAATGAATATTTAGAGGCTGAGAAAGAGGCTGGCAGATATGAAGCGGCCCAAGAGTCAGAATGTGCTGTAGAACCACTGAAGATTGTTCTGCTAGAAAATCTCGCCAAGTCGCAGCGAAGCGTACTTGATCATCCTCCTCTGAAGGTGACTTATGTCGGAAGAAGGAACAAAAATGGTCTGATTGAAAAATTGATTGAAGTATTGTGTAGCTTAGGGCTAACGGGTTGAGTCTACGTGGAGAGATGAGGTTCAAGTGTTTTGGTATTTTATGGAAAAACAAGTTTTAGTGTTCGTGTTTTTTAGATGAAAAGAAGATGGAGGGTAAATAAGTGATTCAAAGAAAAATTGAAAATTTAGAAAAGGTTTTGGAATAGATGATTTTTAAGAAACTTGAGAGTGATGTTTGTGTTTAATAAAGAGAAGATGCAGGCTCACTAATCTTTACTCAACTCTAAATTTTTCTTTTGAAAGTTTAAATGCCTCATGATGATCGCAGGCAAAAAGTTTAATCTTGTGTTTGAAGAGAAGTCAAGTAAAACAATAAGATAGATTTTAGAAATTGGACTTGAGTTTTGAAATTGTTCTTAAGTTGAATGTTAAACCATTAATGCAATTAAGCAAGCATAGAATAAAAACAAGTTTTTATTAAGAGATTAACTTCAAAGTGTAAGTTCAAAACTAATCCCATCCTCATGTGCCTTTAAGAACACTCGCTAAAAAGCAAGGCTTAAACTAAGGCATTCAAGTGATTCCATTTTGTCTTTTCATTAAAATCGATCAAGAGTAGAATTAGAGAGGAGAGATTAGTGAGCCCAGAACGAGGAGATTTAGCTACTAATTACAAATAAAGAACAAATAATAGAATGAATTAAAAACATAAACATACCAGTATGATTAAGTAGAGTTAAACAAGGTGAATCTCTTTTGATTATCACTTCAACGGTAAATTACACACTCTTTTTCGCTCTCCAACTTGTTGCTAGACTGAACTACAAAATAAAAACTGAGATACATCTTCTTATAAACTATCTAACAATGATTCTAAACTTTAAAAACAAAACAAAAAATTAATCCTATTCTTCGTCCCTTTTCTTCACGAACTTCTCAGTATTTATAGAAAAAAATCAGAGGGGAAAAGCATGAGCAGATAGGGGAAGCAAACGCTCCCCCTATCTCAACTACCTAGCTGCGGATCAGCGGCCCTGATGTGGCCACATGGCCACATAACGGGGTAGGATCTCGGGGAGTTCCTTCTCTTTCCGTTTATCCTAAAGATTTGCCATTTGATCTTTTGATTTCGGTAATTCTTCTGTTGATCTTCGGCTTTAACAAACTCAATCTGTAAAGATCTAATTTAACTTATTTTCAACTGATTTTATCTTCTTTTATTTGCTCTGATTTACCTTGATCCATGATTTGAATTAATTCTAAATTAAATCAGAATTTAGATGGGCTATTGGGCTTGTTTGTTCTTCTTTTTCCCTGGTAAAGGCCTGCACATTATTTACACACAAAAAAGAATAAAAGTAGAGTTTATTATAACATAAATATGGGAAATATGACAACAAATATGCAATATCAGTGACTGATCACACCCCCATACCTTTCTTTCGCTCGTCCTCAAGCAAAACAAAACTAACTATCCATTTTCATAGGAAAAATGATTGCAATTAGCATGTGCATTAAGCCGTTAAATCTCTAAGTTACCACTAGAGGACGCGCTTTGTCTCGTGAGGTTTCAATAGATTACACCCACAAAATTCATAAAGAAAGAGAAATAAAGTGTTGTATTTTGAAAAGTATTTTGAAAAAGAGATAAAATATTTGAAGTATTATTGTTAGAGTTCAAGTAATCTATAAGTTACAGGAAAACATAATTTTTCATTCCTAAACTTAATCTCTATTCAAAAACTTGTTATCAATCAAGGTAAGAAGTCAAACTGTACTTCTCATCTAGTCTATTACTTTACCTTAAGTCATATGCACCTTCATGACCGTGAAATTTTGACTAGGGGTTCTTTATCTCTAACTCTTATGCCATATTATTATTATTATTTTCATATTTTATGTGGTATTATTCCGTTCTATTCAGTTTTCTAATCTGCCCATGTAACGAGTCTTTAGTTGGTGACACCCAAACAGGACTATCTTAGGACACCGGGTAAGAAAACACCCCAAGAACTTAAGGACTCAAGCAAACAAGGCCACAAAATAAAGATTTTATTATTTGGACCACTTTTAGGCGTGAATACTTATGCTTATGAGGCATAAATACCCAGCTCAATCAGAGGATTTTTGATATATATAAATATTTTTTTCTTTTTTCTTTATAAGGCATAAGAATCTTTATTTTTGAACCCTAAGTGTGTAAGTGTATAAATATACATGTTTCATCAAGGTAAAAATCAAGACTAAATTACTTTTTCGAATTTTTTCCTTACCCTAGAAATCAAATATATAATCTTATTTTGACCAAGTATAAGAAATCTTAATTATAATTCTCCTATTCCTTAAAATTGACTTAATTTCTTACAAAAAATATGTCAAAATATTATTCTCTTCCCAATTTTTTTTTTATGCTAGTCATGTTAAAACCTTCCCCTACATCTATCTCATGCATTGTCCCCAATGTATGAAAGAAATGAATAGATGCATGAAAAAATGTAAAAGAGGAAGGTTACCAATAATTTGGGTTGAAAAGACCCATACTCGTTTCATTTAACGACACCGATTCCAAGAAAAGTGTAAGCTGCTGACCATTTACCTTAAAATCATTCTCATTCTTGTGCCACTGATCTCTACAGCATCATGTGAAAAATGGTCTTTACAATGAATGGCCCAGTCCAGCTCGATTTCAACTTCCCTGAAAAAAGATGAAGACTAGAATTATAGAGTAAGATTTTTTGTCCGAGGACAAAAGTTTTTCTCATGATAAACTTATCATGAAAAACCTTAACCCTAGTTTTTTTTATTTTAGCATTCTCATAGGCCTCATTTTCAACTCCTCAAATTCAAAAATTTGTAATTTCTGAAGGTCACCAGCCTTGCTTAAATCAAAATTTGGCTGCTTAATAGCCCATAAAACTCGGTGCTTCAACTCAACAGGCAGGTGCCAAGCCTTTCCAAAGACTAACTTATATGGTGACATCCCTAGGATTGTCTTGAAAGCGGTCCTGTAGGCCCATAAGACATCTTTAGTTTGGTGGACCAGTCTTTCTTGTTTTGATTTACGGTCTTCTCCAAAATAAGCTTAATTTGTCTATTAGAGACCTCTACCTGCCCACTAGTCTGAGGATGATATGGTGTGTACAATTTGTGAGTTATGACATATTCACATAAGAGCTTCAAAGGATCTATTGTAAAAGTGATTGTCATTATCACTGATGATAGCACGAGGGGTTTCGCAGCATGAGAAGATATTCTCTTTCAAAAACTTAATTACAACCTTGTTGTCATTAGTTTTGCTAGGAATGACGTCTACCCACTTGGACACATAGTCCATAACAACCAATATGTATTAGTTTTCAAATGAATTAGGAAATGGACCCATAAAATCGATGCCCCAAACATCAAAGAGTTTTATTTCTAGAATTGGGTTAAGGGGTATCATGTTTCACTTTGGATCCTTCCTACCATTTGGCATCTAAGGGCGCATCTTGCAAAATTCAAAGGCATTTCTGAATAAAGTAAGCCAATAGAACCCACTTTGTAGCACTTTTTCAGCAGTCTTACGGAGACCAAAGTATCCACTACATGCAAGCTCGTGACAAAAAAACAGAACACTCTTAATCTCCTCATCAGGAATGCATCTCCTAATGATTTGGTCAGAAAATACTTGAAAAGATATGGTTCCTCTCAAAAATATACCAGACTTGAAATAAGAATCGGTGACATCTTGTTTAGACCAATGAGATAGAGTTTGGTGCGTGACTAAGTAGTATACTATGTCAGCAAATCAAGGTTCCCTAAAGGCAACCGAGAGTTGTTCATCGGGAAAGTTATCATTGATGGGCAATTCATTGCATGGAGAGTTTGGAATGCGCGAGAGGTGGTCAACAATGACATTTTCTACACCTTTCTTTATCTCGAATCTCAAATCGAATTCTTGAAGAAGTAAGATCCAATGAATTAGTCGGGCCTTAGTTTCTTTCTTCACCATAAGGTACCTGAGCACAGAATGATCAGTGAAGATGGTGGTTTTGGACCCAAGTAGGTTGGGACAAAATTTCTCTAATGCAAATACTACAGCCAAGAATTCCTTCTTGGTTGTAGTGTAATTCAGTTACGCATCATTGAGAGTCCTACCTGAATAGTAAATCACATGCTGTCGTTATCAATGCGTTGTCCTAAGAAAACACCTATAGCAAAATCTGAAGCATCGCACATGATTTCAAATAGTTTTAACCAATCGGTGAAGAGATGATTGGTACAGAAATAAGCTATTTTTTTAGCTTCTCCCAAGCATTAAGACATCCACTATCAAAAGTGAAGAACACGTCCTTAGCTAAAAGGTTAGTTAAGGGTCTAGCAATTTTGCTAAAGTCCTTAATGAACCTACGATAAAAACCGGCGTGTCCTAAAAAGGATTAGATATCTTTAATATATTTCTGCACCGAGAGCTTAGCTATGACCTCAATCTTGGCTTTATCCACTTCAATTTCATTCTTAGAAATTTTATGACCCAAGACAATTTCATATCTTACTATGAAGTGGCGTTTCTCCCACTTTAGTGTCAGATTTTTTTCGGCACAACATTGGAGGACGAGTTCAAGATGGTGAAGATATTAATAAAATGAGTCTTCGTAAATGGAGAAATCATCCATAACTCTTTCTAAAAACTGTTCCATCATATCAAAGAAAAGACTCAACATGCAACGTTGAAACGCTGCTGGGGCATTGCACAAGCCGAAGGTCATTCGACGATAAGCAAATATCCCAAGTGGACATGTGAATGTAGTCTTTTCTTGTCCTTCAGAGCAATGGGATCTGATTATACCCCAAGTAACCGTCCAAGAAATAGTAATACTCGTGGCCAGCCAAACGTTCAAATATTTGGTCCATGAAGGGAAGTGGGA
The DNA here is from genome assembly GCA_038442645.1 of Agave tequilana. Taxonomy (NCBI): domain Eukaryota; kingdom Viridiplantae; phylum Streptophyta; class Magnoliopsida; order Asparagales; family Asparagaceae; genus Agave; species Agave tequilana. The sequence continues at coordinate 222,969 of JAVJIF010007928.1, forward strand.
AATGGTCTCTATGAGTTGCTACATTTAGGTTCCTATAGTTGATGCAAACTCGAATCTTAATGGGAAGTCGAGTTTGGACCAACTTTTTGTTCTCATTTTTTACCACGTGAAATTGAATTTTTTGGAACCACGTGGACAGGATTGACCCATTGGCTATTAGAAATGGGATAGATTATCCCAATCTAAGAGTTTCAAGAGTTTAGCACGAACAACCTCTTGCATTATAGGGTTTAACCTACGCTGCGGGTCTCTCTTCGGATCGCTTCTTCATGAGATGAATGCGATGTTGAATTATGGCTGGACTCAATCTCTTTATGTTGGTCATAGTCTAACCATGGCTTCCTTATGTCACCTAAGAATTGTTTAAGATTCTCTTCTTTCTGTCAGTCAAATTGGATGCAATTATGACGGGAAAGGCCTGTTGGCCAAGAGGTTACACTCTCTAATTATTTTGTGTTTTGATGATGACAAACCAAATATGAGCTATTTGGTACTAACAAGGTTGGTAAGATAAGTTTCAGGTTTGTACCATGTTTAGAGACCATTCGCTTAGCTATTGCAAGAAATTCTAAGTTCCACAAAGAAAGGAAGGCAAATTGCACATCAAGGAAGGATCATAGAAGAGAAGGCACTAGCAAGGCATTGGATGGCTCAAAGACTTGAAGATAGCTCAAGAAGTCTTCATGTAATTGTTTTTCAGTTTATAGTATGTTAAAGAATAGTGGATAGGTTTGAAGCTCTATCACACACGTTTTTGCGCACATGCTTATTCCAAAATAATTATTATAATTATACAAAAATATTTTGCATACAAGTTTTTGCCTACAGATATATATTTATGTTTTATACTATTCCCTGTTCAAAAGTATTTTTGTTAAAATCAAAATCCTCTTGTTTTCTTTCTTAAAATCGATTTTTGACCTGATCCGGTCGACCGGGACAGTCGACCGAGTCTGTGTCAGTCTGGTCCGGTCGACCGGGACCAGTCGACCGCAGTCCTGGCAGAGGCACGTATCAGTGTGCACGTCTGCCGGTCGACCGGGCGGGCGACCGAGTTAATATTTTTGCTCACAGGTTTTCTCAGTCGACCGGGTCGGTCGACCGATTGCTTGTAACGGTCAAAATTTTTTAACTAGCGGTCGACCGCACCGGTCGACCGAGCTAGCCGTTGAACAGTAACGGGCAGATTTTTAAGAGCTGTTTATTTTGTTTTTTGTGTTTAAAATTCGTTTAAAGATATATTTTGATCTAATTATCTCCTAAACATCAGTAATTATGTTTTATCCTAAACCCTAGCCCTCTCCTATAAATAGGGGTGTTTGGGAGAAATTGGTTAACAACTATTATTGCTAAAAATTCAAAAGTTTAAGGCTTTCAAAGTTCTTGGTTTTTGTACTAAATTCTCTCAATTTTCTGAAGGGTTTTCAAAAGTTTTTCTCTGATTTCAATTTCTTTTCCCTACACACAAAAGAGCTTCAATTCCACTCATTATTCTCTAAGGACCTTTGTAAGGGAAGAGATTTTGAAAGAGAGAGTTTGTGGTCTTGTGACTACTCAGATATTACTTGTTCTTGGGATTGTAGGAGTTGGGTACTCCATTGTATTTGAGATCTTTGTGATAGTGGAAGTGGTCGGAATCCTTCTGGGAAGGGGGGGAGTAGAGCTGGGTGCTCGAACCTCGATAACATATCCTTGTATTTGCGATTGGTTTACATTCTTGCTATTCTTACTCTACTTTGCTTGCACTTATTACTTGCTCATCATACTTACTTGCTTGCATTCATCTTGTGATTCTTGATTGTGATTGTTGTAGCTTTAAATTTTTAATTGCCCTTTGATTAGCATTATCACCTATTCACCCCCCCTCTAGGTGATTTTCAATTGGTATCAGAGCTTGGACTCTAGGTTTGGCTTAACATCCATAGAGAGATCCTTAATATTTGCTAATCAAATTCATTCATTCATTCATTCATCACTAGTAAACATGGCCGATAACATCAAAACCCCTCCTAAATTTGATGGACTTAATTTCCCAATTTGGAAGGTTAGGATGACTATATTTTTGCAATCTTTGGGTAGCTTAGTGGCCAAGTCCTTGACTAAACCCTATGTAGCACCCGATAGTGATGAGAGCACTTGGACCGACTTCAACTTTAGAGAATATGAGGCTAACTCCAAAGCCCAAAACTCCCTATTAACCGCCTTGAATGAGGATGACCTTACACGGGTAATTCATTGCCAATCCGCCTATGAGATTTGGCAACATTTATTGGTCACACACGAAGGGACTTCACAAGTCAAGAGAGCTAAAATAGATCTCTTGAGGTCTCAATATGAATCATTTAAAATGCTTGATGATGAATCCATTGATGTATGATTACTCGTTTCACTAAAATTACAAATGGTCTTTCTTCATTAGGTGACGTCATCTCCAACGATCAAAAGGTGCGCAAAGTGATACGGGCTCTTCCTTCTTCATGGGAGATCAAGGCCACCACCTAAAGGAGTTGAACGACAAGGACGAGATGGACATCATTAGTCTCATTGGGAACCTAAAGACCATGAGATGGAGAAGAAGGCAAGAGAAGAAGCCACTACTTCAAAGAAGAAATCCATAGCCTTCAAGACTTTATCCACAATGATGACGATGATGAAGACGAAGAAGAAGATGAGGAGCTAACTCTACTTGTGCGGAATGTCAAGAGGTTGTACCGAAAGAACAAGTTCAACTTCCGGAGAAGATTCGAGGGCAAAGAGGAGCGGAAGATCATTTGCTATAATTGCCGTAAACCCGGACATATCATGGCGGATTGTCCGGAGTTCAAGAAGAAGATGACTTCCTCTTCAAGCCAAGAAACCGGAGGAGAAGAAAGCCTACAAAGCAACATGGGATTCGGAAAGCGAGTCCGAAGAGGAGGTGGATCAAGCTAATATGTGTTTCATGGCAAACACACCTAAGGTAACCCCTCAATCCTTGATGATGAAGATGATGAACTAAGTAAGGAAGTTCTAGTTCATGCCTTTGTAGAACTTTCTGAAACTTATGATAATAAGAAACTTGAATGCTTAAAATTACAAAAAGAAGTTGCTTTTCTTAAGAATCAACTTGCCATTGTTTCTAAAGAAAAAGATGATGTTTCTTCTAATTTCATTTCCATGCAAAAAGAATTTTGTGCCTACAAGAGTACTTGTAAGCAAAATCTCCTATTATTGATGAAAAAAAGAAATTTCTTCCTTAAATCCAAAATGAATGATTTCGAAAAAGTTTTAAATGATTGTACTTTCAATACTAAGAAACTTGAGAACATGTTTTCTAAAAAGCACACTTCACATGCTAACACTTCACAAGCTAAAAATTCTCATGCTAACACCTCTCATGCTCATGCTCACAATGCTCATGCTCACAAATCACACACTCACTATGCTTTTAAATATGGTAGAGTGTATAGATGCACATATTGTGGTAAAAATGGACATTTAGCTAAGTTTTGTTATGATCAACTAAATAGAACAAATAATCTTGTTTGGGTTCATGACACTAACCCTAGAGGACCCAAGAAAATGTGGGTACCAAAATCAAGTCTTAAATTATTTGATGTAGGTACACCACAAAGCTCCAAGACGTAGGGAGCGGTGGTACCCTTGATAGTGGTTGTTCAAGACACATGACATGGGACATCAACAACTTCACAACCCTATCAAGGTACATGGAAGGTGGCACCGTCACCTTCGGGGATGACTCCAAAGAACTATCATCGGTATAGGTAACATTCAAATTGGTGCATCTCCTATTATGAGAATGTTGTTTAGTAGATGGTTTAAACATAATTTGCTTAGCATTAGTCAACTTGTGACCGTGGACTAAAGTTGTTTTTGATGATTCTCATGCAAGATTTTGATGTTAAATCCGATGTTTGTATTCTTAACGGTTTTCGTGATAATAATGTTTATATCATTGACATGCTTAATTTAGATTGTTCTTCTAAATGCTTGAATGCTTTTGATGAAAATTCTGGCTTTGGCATAGAAGATTAGGACATGCATCTTTTGACCATATTTCTAGGATTAATTCAAAGAATTGGTGAAGGGTATACCTTGCTTGAATTTTGAGAAAGACCGCATTTGTGGTGCGTGCCAACTTGGGAAACAAACCAAGTCTTCCTTTAAACCAATCAAGGATATCATGTCAACTAGGCCTTTAGAATTAATTCATATAGATCTTTTGGACCAACTAAAACTAAGAGTTTAAATGGAAGTAGATTTGCATTTGTTTGGTTGATGATTTCTCCCGTTTACTTGGGTTTTTCTTTACAAAATAAAGATCAAACTTTTCTCATTTTAAAATTTTTCGAAAAAGAGTTGAAAAAGAAAAGGGTTTTCCGATTTTGAGAATAAGGAGTGATAGAGGTGGTGAGTTTGTTAACAACTCTTCATGACTTATTGGATGAAAAGGGAATTAAGCATGAATTGTCTTGTCCTAGAACTCCACAACAAAATGGAGTTGTAGAAAGGAAAAATAGAACACTTCAAGAGATGGCTAGGACAATGATAAGTGAATATGACCTCCTCAATATTTATGGGCCGAGGCCGTAAACACCGCATGTTATATATCGAATCGTATTTATTTATGCAAAATTCTTCAAAAACTTCTTTTGAAATGTATCATTCTAGAAAACCAAATGTTGCATATTTTAAAGTTTTTGGATGCAAGTGTTTTGTTTTGAATACTTAGGATAATTTGGGTAAATTTGATGCTAAGGCTTATGCGGCTATCTTTGTTGGATATTCCTCTACTAGCAAAGCATATAGAGTTTTCATTAGATCTTCTCAAACCATTGAAGAATCCATGCATGTTAATTTGAAGAATCTAATGTGGTTGCTGAGAATGTTGTAGAGATTGAACCATTAGTGAAAGACATGGAGAGACTATCCTTGAAGGACTCACCGCCTCAAGAAGAAAAGCTAGACCTATGGTGAAGTTCAAGAGGATAAGGGGAAAGCACTCAACCGCTTCCTAAAGCTTGGAGATACGCTACAAATCATCCTAGGAGCTCATCTTGGGTGATGCATCTAAGGAGTCACAACGCGCTCCAAACTCCATGACCTATGTGGTAACTTTGCTTTCATTCTCTTTTTGAACCCAAAGGCATTCTCGAAGCCTAGACGGACCATATTGGTTGCTTGCCATGCAAGAGGAACTCAATCAATTTGAGCGCAACAAGTTTGGCACCTTGTTCCTAAGCCCCACGATAGACCAATAATTGGTACTAAGTGGATCTTTAGAAACAAGATGGATGAGTCCGAAATGTCATTAGGAATAAAGCTAGGTTAGTGGCCCAAGGTTACACTCAAGTTGAGGGAATTGACTTTGAGGAGACCTTTGCACCCGTAGCACGGCTTGAAGCCATACGGATGATACTAGCTTTTGCATGTTTTAAAAATTTAAACTTTTTCAAATGGATGTAAAAAAGCATTTTTAAATGGTTTATTAATGAAGAAGTTATGTTCTCAACTCCGGTTTTATTGATCATGTTCATCCCGATTTTGTTTTTAAACTTGATAAAGCTTTGTATGGATTGAAACAAGCTCCAAGAGCTTGGTATGAAAGGCTTTCTAGTTTTCTCATTTCAAATGATTTTATTAAAGGCAAAGTAGACACAACTCTCTTTACTAAGCATGTTGATAATGATATTTTAATTGTGCAAATTTATGTTGATGATATAATTTTGGATCTACAATGAGCTTTTATGCAAGGATTTTGAGAAAGTAATGCAACTAGAATTTGAAATGTCTTCCAGGGTGAGCTAAATTTTTCCTTGGACTCCAAACAAGCCATTGCAAGACGGAACCTTCATTAACCAAGCCAAGTACGCAAAGGAGCTAGTAAGAAGTTTGGGCTTGAAGGATCAAGGCTTGCAACACTCCAATGGAAACTACAACCAAGCTTGATAAGGATGAACAAGGTAAAAATGTTGATATTAAATTATATAGAAGCATGATAGGAAGTCTTTTATATTTGACGGCAAGTAGGCCGGATATCATGTTTAGTGTGTGTCTTTGTGCTAGATTCAATCGTGTCCTAAAGAGTCTCATCTTATTGCGGTTAAAACGCATTATTCGTTATATTAAGGGCACTATTGGAATGGGTCTTTGGTATCCGAAAACTATAGATTTTTCTATGACTAGTTATTCGGATGCCGACTATGCGGGTTGTAGAGTAGATAGAAAGAGTACTAGTGGGACATGTCAATTTCTTGGTAATTGTCTTGTTTCATGGTCCTCTAGGAAACAAAATTCCGTAGCTCTCTCAACCGCCGAGGCGGAGTATGTTGCCGCGGGGGGCTTGTTGTGCACAAGTCCTTTGGATGAAACATACTCTCCTTGATTTGATTGGCACTTTGATCATATAAAAATATTTTTGTGATAATACTAGTACTATACACATGACCAAAAATGCAAATCAACATAGTAAGACCAAGCACATTGAGATTAGATATCACTTCTTAGAGATCATTTTGAGAAAGGTGATATAGATATTGATTATGTTCCACGGATTTACAACTAGCCGATATTTCACTAAACCCCTTGATTTTGCTAGATTTTCGTTATTTGTGGAGAACTTAATGTTTGTATATTGAATAGACATGTTTTTCATAACCCTTTTTGAGTATGACAAAAAGGGAGAATAAGTTTACATGACAAAAATAAGTTCATTTTGGTCTTGGTTCATATGAATTTATATGTTTTAATTTTAAATATTTGTTTTATGAGTTTTATGTGTATGTATGTATGAGTTTTTGAATTCATGTATCCTTGTGTTTTAGTTGTTTGGTATTTTTGGTATCAAGAGCATTTTTGTGTTTCAATAATTGGTGCCATCATTTCAAGTATGGTATCTAGAGCATATTCTTGTGTTTTATTATAGCATAATTGAGGGGGAGTTTTCTCCTCCCTATATTTTTGTTAATAGCCTATTTGTTTTGTCATCATCAAAAAGGGGGAGATTGTTGGCCCAAGAGGTTACACTCTCCAATTATTTTGTTTTGATGATGACAAACCAAATATGAGCTATTTGGTACTAACAAGTTTGTTAAGATAAGTTTCAGGTTTGTACCATGTTTAGAGACCATGTCGCTTAGCTATTGCAAGAACTTCTAAGTTCCACAAAGAAAGGAAGGCAAATTGCACATCAAGGAAGGATCATAGAAGAGAAGGCACTAGCAAAGCATTGGATGGCTCAAAGACTGAAGATAGCTCAAGAAGTCTTCATGTAATTTGTTTTTCAGTTTATAGTATGTTTAAAGAATAGTGGATAGGTTTTGAAGCTCTATCACACACGTTTTTGCGCACATGCTTATTCCAAAATAATTTATTATAATTATACAAAAATATTTTGCATACAAGTTTTTGCTTACAGATATATATTTATGTTTTATACTATTCCCTGTTCAAAAGTATTTTGTTAAAATCAAAATCCTCTTTGTTTTCTTCTTAAAATCGATTTTTGACCTGATCCGGTCGACCGGGACAGTCGACCGAGTCTGTGTCAGTCTGGTCCGGTCGACCGGACCAGTCGACCGCAGTCCTGCAGAGGCACGTATCAGTGTGCACGTCTGCCGGTCGACCGGGGCGGTCGACCGAGTTAATATTTTTGCTCACAGGTTTTCTCAGTCGACCGGGTCGGTCGACCGACTTGCTTGTAACGGTCAAATTTTTTTAACTAGCGGTCGACCGCACCGGTCGACCGAGCTAGCCGTTGAACAGTAACGGGCAGATTTTTAAGAGCTGTTTATTTTTGTCTTTTGTGTTTAAAATTCGTTTAAAGATATATTTTGATCTAATTATCTCCTAAACATCAGTAATTATGTTTTATCCCTAAACCCTAGCCCTCTCCTATAAATAGGGTGTTTGGGGAGAAATTGGTTCACAACTATTATTGCTAAAAATTCAAAAGTTTAAGGCTTTCAAAGTTCTTGGTTTTTGTGCTAAATTCTCTCAATTTTCTGAAGGGTTTCAAAAGTTTTTCTCTGATTTCAATTTCTTTTCCTACACACAAGAGCTTCAATTCCACTCATTATTCTCTAAGGACCTTTGTAAGGGAAGAGATTTTTGAAAGAGAGAGTTTGTGGTCTTGTGACTACTCAGATATTACTTGTTCTTGAGATTGTAGGAGTTGGGTACTCCATTGTATTTGAGATCTTTGTGATAGTGGAAGTGGTCGGAATCCTTCTGGGGAAGGCGGGAGTAGAGCTGGGTGCTCGAACCTCGATAACATATCCTTGTGTTTGCGATTGGTTTACATTCTTGCTATTCTTACTCTACTTTGCTTGCACTTATTACTTGCTCATCATACTTACTTGCTTGCATTCAT